>JASEVX010000004.1:97141512-97239222 GCA_031761405.1 Serripes groenlandicus
TAGTGACCTAGTTTTTAGCCAAACCATATTCAAAGTTAGCCTAAATATCATCAAGATAAACATTCTGGTAAAGTTTCATCATGCTAGAGTTAAAAACAGGGCTTCCAGATCATTAACAAGATTTTTCTTAAATTTGATCAAGGGACCTAATTTTTGACTCAAAATGACCAATGTCTAAATTTGCCTGTATATCATCAAGAAAAACTGTCTGACAAAGTTTCAAGCCGCTAAAGTCAAAAGTGTGGTCTCTTAAGAGTTAAATCAAGATTGTCCTACAACTTGGCATAGTGACCTAATTTTTTAACAAACATTACTACCCATATTCAAAATAAATATAATAAAAACAATCATTCTGACAAAGTTTCAGCATGCTCAAGCTAAAAGTGCCGCTTCCAGAGTCTTAACCCTTTCCCTCATACGACAATTCTGCAGCAGACGACTTTGAACATATTTTGTCAAATGATACAAAACCTCTATAATTGAATGGATAACCTATGACTAAAAGTGGAAAACATTGTGGCAAAAGGAGAAATTGCTCGTTTTGAGCAATTTCTTCTTTTGTCTCTATGTTTTCAAAAAGCCATCTGCTGCAGAACGCCTCTAGAATATGAGGGAAGGAGTTAACAAGATTTTCCTCCAACTTGACTTAGTGCCCTAATTTTTTATCCCAAATAACCAATATTTGAAATTGGCCTATCATCAAGACAAACTTTCTGACAAAGTTTCAAAATGCTCAATACAAAAATGCAGTGTCTATAGTGTTTGGCTAAGTGACCTAGTTCTTTACTGGATCTGACACATATTCGAACTTAGGCTAGATATCATACAAGCAAATATTCTGAGAAAGTTTCAACATGCTCAAGTAAAACATGCGGCTTCCAGAGTGTTAACTAGATTTTCCTATAATTTGAGCAGTCCTGCGAGCAAACCAACATTGTGGACTCTGCGTAAAGTATCGATCTGGATCAGCCTAAGCATGCCACACAGGCTTACAAGGATAGACAAATTTCACCTGTGGATTTTCTGTCAAATTGACCTGTAACTTAACCAACAATGTCCAATTCTCTAATACAACCAAAATACATCAAAATTGATACTTTTTACCCCAAAACATAGGCTACACTCAGCATATTTAGTATACAATGAGAAGAAGAGTATTAGATGAACAAAATAGTTTGATTGATTAATTGGGGTTTAACACCATTTTCATCAATCTTTCAGTCATATCACGGCAGCCAGTTCAACTACTCATATGTTTCTTGGCTTTCTTATACCAGTACTTCACACAACATACTTTCCAAGCAACTGGCTGCTTTTCCACATAGTCTGAAAGCCCATTGGTGGTAGTCATGTCAAATGTCGGAAGGAATGTAGGCCAAGCTGGTGTTCGAACTCACAACCCCTGGATTAACAGCCTGTGTCTCTACTGACTGAGCTACGGTAAACTGAGTAATAAAATAGGAAACATGCTGTACCAAAGTGAGCTTGGTAAAGTTTTTAAAAAGAGCCTGTGATATTGTTTCCGTTCAAATATTTCTTCCAATCCTTGAAGTTTGCAAAAAAATCAACAGGTCAAAATGTACAGTTGTTTTAAAAATTTCAAACTTTTCTTCCCATTACTATGTTCAACAATTGAAAAATTGGGGACATATTTTGTACATGTAAATTCTGTTGCATGATGAGTACATATCAACTTGAATATACATAGAAAAAAATAGTAAACTGACCTTTGAATGTATATAGGTTGTAGACAATAATTATGCAATAGAAAATCTTTAAAATTTATGTCAGAAGTTAAATCTCATAATGTGCTTTTTCCTTTTGTGATCAATAATTTGATTGTGAAATTAATTCTTCTTATCAACATGTACCAGTACTCTCTGGAATCTAGACAGAGAAAGCTTTGATCAGATTAAAAAAAACAAGAGGCCCAAGAGGGCCAGTATCGCTCCACGGCCATTAGGCAAAAATTAAATCTTCAAACAGCCCCGCCCACTGATGGCCATGTTTTTGACCAATCAACATTGTTGAAGGAATCTGATAGAGGACCATCCTAGGAACATTTCTACAAAATTATTTGAAAATCAGCCAGAAACTTTCGGAGGAAAAGATTTTTTTTAAGTTTTCACTATAGCCATATAAGGCAAAATAGCCCCGCCCCCTGGCAGCCATAGTTTTCGACCAATCAACCTGGCTTGAAGGAATCTGATAGAGGGTCACCCAAGGAACATATCTACAAACTTATTTGAAAATCAGCCGGACACTTTCGGAGGAGAAGATTTTTGAAGTTTTCACTATAGCCATATATGGCAAAATAGCGCCACCCTCTGACTGCCATGTTTTTAGACTAATCAACATGGCTTGAAGGATCTGATAGAGGGTCTCCCTAGGAACATTTCTACAAAATTATTTGAAAATTTGTCTGAAACTTTCGGAGGAGAAGATTTTTTAAGTTTTCACTATAGCCATATAAGGCAAAATAGCCCCGCCCCCTGGCAGCCATAGTTTTCCACCAATCAACATGGCTTGAAGAAATTTGATAGAGGGTCACCCTAGGAACATTTCTCCAAAATAATTTGAAAATTTGCCAAACACTTTTTGAGGTAAAGATATTTTAAGTTTTCACTATAGCCATATAATGCAAATAGCCCCGCCCCCCCCCCCCCCCCCCCCCTGGCGACCATGTTTTTCAACCAATCAACTTGGCTTGAAGGAATCTGATAGAGGGTCACCCAAGGAACATTTCTACAAAATTATTTGGAAATCGGCACGACACTTTCGGAGGAGAAGCTTTTTTAAGTTTTCCCTACTTTTTTAATTTGATTGCCATGGAAACCAGAATTGTGCATGGATCCAAAAAATTTGAATGAATTTAGAAGAGGACATTAAGAGGATGCTTCCTAGGAAGTTTCATCTTAATTGGCCAAGTGGTTAAGTAGGAGAAGTGGTTTGAAGCAAAAAGTTAACGCATGCACGACGGACAATTCGCCATGACATAAGCTCGACTAGCTTTCAGCCAGAGGAGCTAATTATAATATTTCAATCACCCTTTCCCTCAAATAGACACTTTCTGACGCCTCTGCAGCAGACGGCTTTTTGAAAACATGGAGGCAGAGGAAGAAATTGCTCCATACGAGCAATTTCTCCTTTTGTCACAATGATTTTTACTCATGCCTCTTATTGTTGACAAATGCTAGTAAACTTAGTTTTACTTTTAAATTTTACATCTTGGGTCATTTAACAAACCTTTTACAACTTGGGTTATTTAACAAAACAAATGATCTGCCTGATCAAAATTATCAACAGGTTCTCCCTGTGTGACACAATATATAGTTCAAAATGATCTACTTAATGTTAGTTATCATGTACAAGTGTCTTCCTGGAAGGCTGTGTTATAGCTCAAAATGATTTACTTGAATGTCTTGTTCATAGTAATTAGTTAATTACACAGTTATCTTCCTGTATTATAGTAAACAAAAACAGATCACATTGTGCATCCTTGATTCGTATTTGTGTCGTTTATATCTCCTAGATACTTGTCCTTCCATTCCGTTATTGTTTTCCGAGTTACCTTTACAGAATAAACGCTTTCATTCAGAATACTTGTCACAACGACGCGCTGCTGTTACCAGCTTTGAAGAATGTCATTAACGTCGTTTTGTTTTTATTTTCTACCCGTTTTGTTGCGTCCAGGACTTGCCATGTTCACCCTGTGTGACACATTATATGTAGTTCAAAATGATCTACTTAATGTTAGTTATCATGTATAAGTGTCTTCCTGGAAGGCTGTGTTATAGCTCAAAATGATTTACTTGAATGTCTTCCGTCAACATTTCCATGATCTGAAACGAATCAAAAATACATACAGTTACTGATTGCACAATAAAAAATAAAATCAAGATGTGTATACATGTCTGCACAAAATCATTCTTTATCAATATATATGTATGCTATGATTTGAATAATAAAATAGTCTGTTTATAATAGATACTTTGCAATTATTGATCTGCATTAAGTTATTTGGGGTTATAATGCATATGTATCCAGTGAAGACTCAGAGGAGCCTATGTATCATATTATGCAGTCTCACCAGTCTTAACTGACCATTTACATGTAATTTAGACCTAGAAACGGCGTAGCATAACTACTTTTATGTCAATATAACTTTATAAATGACGTCAAGGCAAAGTGTCAGTTAGACATGGATTCACTAGACAATTTATAACATAACGTACACAAATATACTTATGTTTTTGTGCGTTAATTGAATAACATTTTTGGCAAAGCATCATGCATATGCTCCATCTAAGTAAAGACAAAATCTGGAAAATTCATTTATCAATATACATTGTATTTCTTCATTCTTTTCAATAACAAACTTGTATACATAATATCATCAATACAAATAATTGTACACACTTAAGTTTGAAAGCAGTTTTCACATCACTTAACCACTTTTGTCTCCTAAGTCCTCAAATGAGCCTAAATAGTGTATACAGTAACAATGATATACTTGTACAATATATGTACGAAGTCTCCGAAGTCCTTCATTTATTATTTTTTATTTTCCTTCATATGCCACCCTTTTAAATAATTAACAGATGTCAGATGATAACACGAACAAGCGAATGTCTACAGGAATTGGGCTATTTTCAGACATACGTGTACACGAAATACATGTGAGCTTATTTTCATATTCGGTTACGATACAGCACAGGGCGAAAAAAAAATCCACTCCTACAGTTTAATTGACAGACCTACCTCGAATGTTTAACGGATTGATGACTAAATGAACATTTTAGGTTTCCACTCCTTTCTTTCCTGTCAGTCTTCCTCAATATAAAACTTCATGTGTCTTTTCTCCATAATAACAAAGACCTAATAACACTGTGTTATTAGGTCTTTTATAATAACAATCTATCGTCAGGGCAGCTTGTCAGATTTCTACTTTCATTTTGAACGGAAGTTGCAAGTTCTCCTTCGCAGAGTTGTCGTTCCTTACCATCTCTTTCAGTAAAATGAATCGAGTGGCTAGATAATTAGTTGGGAGATAGTTTTTCATCGAAGCGTTTGGCATTATTGTTAATACTACAGATAGTTTTTCATGGAAGCGTTTGGCATTATTCTAAATTCTACCAAACATCCCAAAATCACTTCTGATCTACAAGAAAATCAAAATATCACGTGATATCATCAAAATTGCCGTACTACGATTTTATATTAAACGAAATTTTAAGAAACATAATAACGTATGAATTGTAATAGTGTCAATATTATTTCGTTTCTAAAAATTAAATTCTTTCTGATTGAAACATGTAAAAAATTGGTATATATTCATACATTGTTTATGAATATATTAATTCAAACTTCAACGCAAAATTGTAAACGTAATACTTCAACCACTAATGCTGCCTTTTTACAGTCCTTTTTCAAAATTCAGATATCTTGATTCACCAATGTTTTCGAAAAGCAGTTATATTGCCTGATAATTGGCACTACTTTTTTGTTGTGGGTATAAAAAAAGCCCTCTCGGTTTTTGGTACCCAGCTTTACACTGTCATACTGTTTATAATCAGGGAGCCAATTGTTGTACGATTTCTCAAAATGCACATGGCTATAGACAGTACCCTTAGGGGTACCGTCCAACAAACCAAAGTTATGTACCTAGTACTTTGCCGTTTTCCTGATCACACGGTATAAGTGTGACCACTTTGAAACAAATCTGCCATGCAGTAACAACGTGTTGACCAATACATGCAATCCATGACGGACGGACGAATGCACATTCAGGCAGACAGCCGGCCGGACGCCGGATAATACCTGCAAGCTTTACAGAAAGAGACAACTCATAAAGTATTGATTACAGAAGTCGTACAAGGCTAATTTACAAAAACCTATTTAGACTACATTTCTAGTTTATTTGTCAACAGATACATCAATGACTAGATTACATGTTGACGGATGTTGAGTCTTCAATTAACGCAAATGCATATACATTATAAATCCTGTCCCAAAATCACTAGAAGCGCCTTAATTATAAAATAAATAATGACCTTGCGGTTATAACTCGTGTGTATGTTGACATTTTCGGCCAAATGTCTTTCCGACGTTTGACAAAGGTCAATGCGACATGCGTCATTCGTCTTTCACCAATGGGCTAAGTCTATGTGGAAAAGCAGCCAGTTGCTTTGGAAGATTGTTGTGTAGAGTACTGGTGTGAGAAAACCAGGAAATACATTTGTAGGTGAACTGGCCGCCGTGGTATTACTGAGGAAATGTTAAAAAAGGCGTTAACCCCAATCAATCAATGTTGAAATTAACTTATCTCTAATTTGTAGATTTAAGTTCTATTTCCTATTTTGAATAGTGATGAAAACATTGTGGAAAAAGACAAACTTGCTGATTATCATTCATCTGTTAAGGTGAGTCAAATGTGTCTAAAAGGGGCAACGGTTAAAATAATAACTGTAGACAAATGTTTTCGTTATCTAGGTTATAGAAAAAAAATGATTCATGTTTCAAAGCATTGTTTGGAAAGGAGGAATTGCTCCTTGTCAGCAATTGCTCCGTTTGCAAATACACTTTCAACATTCGTATGTAACTAAGTAGCTATAACGGAAACGGTTCATCCCTTTCCCTCTTAAAGTCGCTTGTTGACGCATGTGCAGCAGATGGCTGCAAAATTGTTTATCGTGACTCATTTCCTCTTTTTCCACAAAGGTTTCAACTATATATTTTCCCCCTTGATGTAAGGCAAAATTGCTCGTTATCATTCATCTCTAGCATGTTATTCAAAATGTGTCGAGCAAAAGGATGTTCATAGTAAAACGTTCAAATATGAAAAGAATTAATTTGAAACGTGTTTGAAAGCATTGTGTGAAAAGGAGGAATTGCTCATTGTCAGCAATAGCTCCATTTTCAACAATATTTTCAATATTCGAACTGTTATAGTATCACGGAGCGGGTTCCGCTTCCATTGGGAGGATGTAACCATTTTCCGCTTACAGATGTGCAGCAGACGACAATCGAAAACAATGTGACAAAAGAAGAAATTTCTTATCGTAGGCAATTTCTACTTTTGCCACAATGGTTTCAACTCCTTTCAATAATGTTATTTACAGTGATTTGCACATTTCTCTATATAAGTCGACTGTTGTAAACTAATGGGATCACAGCACGATCGACGTTACCTAACACCACTGACATTGAGGTCAATCATAGTTCAGAGTGTGTTACATGCGATGGAACTATTTTGTCTCATTAATTAATGCAAGCGGAGGGTATTTCGTGATTCGGTCGAACCAATGAAATCGTTGAAAAGGCAGATTATAACCAATCAAAACTCGATTTTGGCGTAGGAATTCAAATTGCGTGGACTGTTGCAGCCGTAATCCGACTCTTCGAAAGCAGCCTGAGTATGGTATAGTGGCGAAACGCCCCTATCCCAAAAACAAAATACACGGCGTACGAAAGAAGTATAACCCTATATATAACGTCGGTGTTCCGAAGCAACAAATCATCCATGCACATTTAAGATTAAGATGCAGCTCACTTTTTTTTACCTTTATCGCCGCAATATCGTTAAAACTGACCTATGTGCTTGTGGTAGTGCAGAGACAGCCAGCTAGTTTCTTCTTCACTGTCCATCATATCGTACTGCCCGCAACTCCAATCTTCCATGTCCACCTATTATCAACTGTCTTCTCTTTGGCGACGAGCGTTTATCGTTCGAATCAAACAAGGGAATCTTTCTTAATGTCCAGAAATATATTAATGCAACCAAGAGATTTATTACTGGATAAGGATTGTCGTGTACGTGTCGTATGCTGCTGGGGACTCTGGGTGTGACATAACAGTAATGATATTATAAAGAAACGTGTAACCTAAAGTAAGATCTATTGAGACAACAGTATAATCTAATTTCAATAATTATATATTATGCAAACGCGCAGTATCATATCAATACGCCATGCAATTTTAAATATGATGCAAATTTGTCTGCGGAAAGGAATTTGTATAAATGTCTATGACGCTTGTTTTCCAAGCCTATGCATATGACATGTATTACATATATATACTGATGTGTAACTATTTGTCATTAAACTATGTTTAGACTATTGACTAATACATTCCCAATCGGAACAAATTTAAGGAGTATGTGCACACTCTCAGCACGTGTATTATGATTGCGATTTCAAAATTGAATTTAAATTGATGACTTAACATTTGAAGGGGGAGAGTCTTGTGTATATTATCTTAACAAATGAAATCATGAATGAAAGTGTATCCACCCAAAGCCACACCTCTTAGTGTAACATATTTCTATTTAACCCATGCATTTCATGTTAATTAGTCGCCGGGCAGAAGCCCGCGACTTCTATTTTTAATAGCTTTTCGGAAATCACATGGGAGGAGGGATAATTATTGGAAAGAAACACATTAAGATGTTTTGAACATATTACAATTGTGTTTGTTTAAAAACACTAAGTAATGACACATCTAAAATGGAATAAACATTTCGATGTTTTAGGTATTTTTAGTTTCATTTTGTTGACTTGCATTTAAGTGTTTTTGTCTTATTTACGAAGACAAATGTGGTCCCTGCTAGACTTGCAACCAACTGCTATATGTCAATATTGAGATATATTGAAATAAAAATCACGTCAAATTCTACTTTCAATAGTAATGTTAACTTACTGAATGTTATTTTCATGTTCAAAAATATGTCTTGATTTGTGAAGAATTCATTTGATAATGTTAACTCGTGTATATCTAAAATATGAACTGTTTCTAACCTAGAACTGTTGATTACGTCACTACCGAGTACCGCCCGCATAGATTTGTAAATTTTGCACACGCTACTATATACTACTGTACTGTTAACCAATGCGCGCACCTGCTTGCTTTTATGTAAGTCACGTCGAATTCTCCTTTTAATAGATAAGTATCAACATAAACTGGTAACAGAAACAAATTTTTTTGTGAAAATATGTCTCAAATATAAGCCTGTTTATCGGTCGTGAACGTCGAAACGCTTTTTCCTCAGTTTGTGACCTAGTTTCATATTGCCAAAATGTAAACAAAGCGAAGTAACCGGAAGTAACATGTAAACTTAGAAAAGTGACTTATGCAGACAAAAAATGTCGCACGACAAATTGATTTCTTAAACGTCATGAATCGAGTGCATGGGTCGAATGTAGGAGAAATAAATATACTATAGAAATGCTTTTTTCTCTCGAATGCAGTGGAATAAAACATGCACTAAAGCTTTGCCTGATTTTTTATTCACTTTCTTCGATGTCTGACACTCGACTCGATCTTGAAACAAAGGTCAACATTTTGAAAAAATGCTCAAACACCTTATTACAGATAGATAGCTTATATTACACACTTAAATGATTAAATATATGTGATATTAAATGTTTATTTGGCTTGAAACAAATTAAGAGAAGAACAAACTCTGATAAACAATAGATTTAGAAATAAAGAAAAACTGCTCTTTCGCACCCAATTAATTTCATACTTGCCACCTATTAAATAGTAATGGGACTCGCAACTGGCATTTCTCTTGCGCCAAACATATATTGTATGCATCAACGATTTATATAAACAATTTAGCTGATATGTTGTTTCAAGTGTGGTCTACTTTTTAAACATATGAGGATAAATTTTAACATCTGTGAAATATTTATTATAATTATTATTAAAAAGGAGGAAGTTAATGTCTTCAGCAATTTAACCGTTTTATCAATGTTTTAAGCATTTAAAGGTTTTCATTGTTGCTTCAGACATGGAAAGGGTTTAATAGCTTTTTATTGCAGGTAGATTTAAATCCC
This sequence comes from Serripes groenlandicus, assembly GCA_031761405.1. Taxonomy (NCBI): domain Eukaryota; kingdom Metazoa; phylum Mollusca; class Bivalvia; order Cardiida; family Cardiidae; genus Serripes; species Serripes groenlandicus. Next base: position 97,151,349 of record JASEVX010000004.1, read on the forward strand.
AAAATGTATTAATTTGTTGTGGTTTTATTGACAAATACAAAACATCCAAAATCCTGACCAAAAGATATCCTGAAATTTGTAGATCTATGTGGAATTTCAAAAATCCTGGAATTAGTCCTTATGAAAACATTATGTGTATGTTTAGACTAATGAAAGTCAAGAATACATGTGTGTTAAAAAATTAATCAATGCAGTCTTTTCCGGCGACATTGATGCCTTGCATCAACTTTCTCTTGTCTTTGTATTATTAAATATTCTACTAAGCTATGCAGTTGTTCCTTCATGTAATGCTGTACACAAACACAACACGGCTCTTATGTTTATAATTTCAAAATTCATTCACATCGTGGTGCAAAATCGCTAGGACGGTATAAATATCGATAGATAAGGTGCATCGTGAAAAACAGTACAGAGTAAAAAGTACCACCGACCGAACTATAAGTACCTTCGGATCAACAACACTTCTACAAATAAAGGCATAGCTGCTAAATCCCTCAGTCGGCTGGCTCGTGGGGCCGGTTTGATAAGGGAGCCCATTCATAAAATATGTGTCAGTGCTACAACCATGAAATAATCTTATTTTTAACAAACTTCGTAAATATTGTACTACACGGAACCGGCACAGTGTGGAATATATGTATATACACCCGTTGGTTTTTTATGGTTATCTGAGAGGGCCGTTTTTGCCGGAAGTTGTTTAGGATGCTGGAAGCCCAGCACCCAGACTTACATTAGATTGTCATTTTATTAATATGTTTTTTAAACCACACTGTGCAAAACGCTGCTGTAAAAACATCGATAGGTTCCCGTGTGGTACGCTGTCTTCTTCTTTTCGATTTTTCTTACAAATTTTTATTTTATATTTTTTCTTCATCTTAAACCTTCTTATATTATGTTTTTCATTTCAATAATGTTTTATTCAATATATAGTTCCCAATTTATTGGGAATTTTAAAACACATCTATTTAGGCTTTATTTTTTTACACCCTTTGCCCTTTTTAAAGCGGCTAAAGGGTAAACAGCTACCTGTACAACGGGGCCTGTGATTGGCTGGACGCTAAACCTGGCCAACTCGTCATTGACCATATATTTATGTGTAAATGTCGAGCTTGGCCGTAAAAGCGGATTGAAATTCGGCCAATCAGGGGCTCCGTTGTGGAGGACTGTTGGGTAGTGCTTTTTTTGCACAATATTATTAATTGCGTTTTTTACAAAAATTGCTTTTATATTTTTAGTAACCAAATAAATAAATATAGTTTTACTCACATACACTTATATACACACATACAACACTATACTATAAAAAGAAAGCTGGATATGTACTTATAGAAAACGAAAATATAGTCAAAAGCGATAATAGAAAATTTAAAATATAGTCAACCCCTTTAATAAAAAAAAATTGGAGAGATAAAGCAATGGCTGCTCGCCAAATGGCTTTATGCCGATAGGCGAGGGTAAATAAAACCATATGAAGAAGACACTTCTACAACCTGCTCATTGGATATTCACACTTATTGAGAATTTGACAGAATAAAAAGCACAGCCTGTATTTGTTCACATATGTTATGGAAAAATAACATGTTCGGTTGTTTTAAGGCAGCTGTGACTGTATAAAAGCCATGCGAGACTGACCCTAAAATTTAGATTATTTTGTATTAATGTAACGGAACATTCATTATTGCTCTTTTATAGCACATTACAAATATTATTTTGTTTATAGAATGTATCATGTTAATTTTAAAGGAGTATATAAATTGTTTCAAACAAGATTAAACATATATGTCACCATTTTTTGTTTTTAGTAACCAGAACATGTAGAAACAGATTGTTTATTTTTTGCTTTGATATTTTTATTGGAATTTCAATATAGTTTTCAATGTTATGCAGCGTTCTGTTGATTTAGATATAGCATGCATTGTAATTAATGCACAAATGAGTGTGTAAACTATGCAACGACCTCTGTGAAATACCGCCAGTCAAATAAATGTTTTTGCGATAGACCCCCATTCTGTGTATACAATAGTGTGCATTCAACAACTCAAATATTATTCAATTAACGAAAATAACAAGGTCTTCTTGTGAAGTGTATATGATAAAAAAAAATGTGATCTGTAAATCATTGTCCTAATGTATTCCGTGATCTGCAGTTAGCCCCTAGCTGGCAGCACTTTGAGTGATTTGATTTTATATCAGAAGACGTGACATTTCTTCACGTTTTGAGCGGTCAGTTGCGGGTCAACGTAAATGTTTTTAAACCCTTTTCCACGAATAGAGTGACAGACACATGTTGACGCATCTGCAGCAGACGACTTAAGAAATCATTGTGCCAATATTGAGCAATTTCAGCTCTCGTCACAATGTTTTCTGTACTATTCAATTATTCAATGATCCTTCTTTAATTTAAAGACATATCCCATCTCCCGGACTGTTGAAAGTGGTGTAAAACACCATTCAAGCAAATCATACATACCGGGTATAAATTTGATACGGCATAAGGATCAGTTTTTGTTTCAGTATATGAATACAGTTACTTTGAGTAAACATATGTTTATAATAACCAAGGCAGGGACAATAAAGATTGACCGATTAATTTTTGGGATAGGGGCGTTTCGCGGTCTCACCGCTACTGGGGAATTGTTGGTAAAACAGGTTGCGTTTTGTGTTGAATATTCTCATGTGTCGCTGTATGTAGACCCTACTAGCAAATAGAAATTAAATCTACAAATTATACATAAGTTAATTTCAACATTGATTGATTGGGGTTTAACGCCGTTTTTAACATTTCTTCAGTCATATCACGGCGGCCAGTTCACCTACAAATGTATTTCCTGGTTTTCTCAAACCAGTACTCCTCACAACAATCTTCCCAAGCAACTGGCTGCGTTTCCACATAGTTTTGTTTGTTTGTTTGTTTGGAGTTTAACGCCGCTTTCAACAGCTGCGTTTCCACATAGACTTAGCCCATTGGTGAAAGACGAATGACGTATGTCGCATTGACTTTTGTCAAACGTCGGAAAGAAATTTGGCCGAATTTGTCAACACATCCGAGTTATAACCACAAGGTCATTATTTATTTTATAGTTGAGAAGCTTCTAGCGATTTTGCGACTAAAATTATAATGTATATGCATTTGCGTTAATTGAAGACTCAACGTTCATCAACGTGTAATATAGTCCTAGATGTATCTGTTGACAAATAAACTAGAAATGTAGTCTAAATAGGTTTTTGAAAATTAACCTTGACGGTCCGGTCCCGTTTCGGAGATACAATTAAATTGCAAATACTTTACAAATACCATAATCTAAGCTGACGTGTTTTGACGCATCGAACCAGTCTTCTGTAATCAATACTTTATGAGTTGTCTCCGTCTGTAAAGCTTGGAGGTATAATCCGGCGTCCGGCCGGCTGTCTGCTTGAATGTGCATTCGTCCGTCCGTCATGGATTGCATGTATTGGTTAACACGTTGTTTCTGTATGGCAGATTTATTTCAAAGTGGTCACAATTATACCCGTGTGATCAGGAAAACGGCAAAGTACTAGGTACATAACTCTGGTCTGTTTTTTCAGTTATCTCCATTTTTCCTTATTTATTTCAGCGATTGTCTCAATTAACTTTCATTGTATCAATTTCAAACTTTGTTTGTAGGTAACTTAGGACCTACAGATTTGCAGTGCACCATTACCATAAATTTAGCATGCTGCGTTTGGAATGTGTATATTTTTGTCTTTCAATGTTCTCACTTATTATATGCAACACATGCGTTCCGTGAAATTCCCTTTTTCGTTAATGAGTGCTTCCCCAAGCTTTGTACTTCGTCAAATCTAATCTGTTTTTTAGGTGTAAACTCAATTTTTTCATTTCTTCGGTTATTGTCTCAATATATGTCCAATATATCAATTTAAGACTTGGTGGTTTTTTTTTGTCAATCTTTTGTCCTTCGATATTTTGTTTATACAAGAAAAGGGTAAAACTTTGACAAATGAGGTATATGTTCTTGGCAGGCAATATGTGTTGCTTCAAACATTTTTGGTTTGGTTTGTTTAAAGGTCATTGTTTCATTGTTTCAACAATGTTTGTCCATATGATCTATGCCATATGTTTTCAACTTACATATGCCCCCTATACCATCAGCGCTTTCAGTGCTTTGATTATTTTATTTATGCTCAAGGATAAAAACCTGTAGATGTATAATCTTATGGAAAAACTGACCACATGGTCAAACTCACACGACTATTTAATCACGTACATGTAGCCGTGACATACTAAGTGGGGCCTTATTCGCAGGTCTGATTCCACGCGGAAACGATATCTTCTTGCCGATACACATCAGTCGACGCCTCTACACACTTAGTTATTTCAGAGTTGTCCATATTTGCTATTTATCTTCGACAGCCAGTGAAGAAGGGTTATGACCTGACTTTACGCGTATTTAAATTGGTCGTTATTGATATTAATTACACATCCTCTGTAAGTAGGTATTCCCATGACGTGGGACATCTAGTATCGCTCGACGTCGTGACTTAATGTTATTTTGATACACTATATAAAGCATAGTTTTGGTCTTGGAAAGTCAGTTCTGAAAGTAAGAAACTCGAGAAAAACTCATTAAAATGAAAACTGCTCTTTGTCTCGCTGTCTTGTGCGCATTCGTTGGTAAGAAAACATTCACTGTAATTATTGTACGTGTAGTATAACTTTTCAGAAATCAAAATATTGATGTATTTAAAAGTCAATTGTGTATCTGGAACTATTTTGCTAGACTATTTCTTTAGTTATTCATCTAATATTTAGTTATGTATTTCTGTATTCATTCATTTGTTTTTATTCGTTCATTTATTTATATACTTCTTCAATTATTAGATGAATTGGTTAAGGTAGCATATATACTAAAGTATGTAACTTATGTGAATAAGTATGTAATTTACACGAATAAGTATGTTACTTACATAAATAAAGTAAGTATCTATACTCAATGAATAAAGTATCTTACATGATTAAAATATGTATTTTCAATGAATAAAGTATGTAACTTACATGATTAAAATATGTATTTTCAATGAATAAAGTATGTAACTTACATGATTAAAATATGAATTTTCAATGAATAAAGTATGTAACTTACATGATTAAAATATGTATTTTCAATGAATAAAGTATGTATCTTACACGAATAAAGTATGTATTTTCGATGAATTAAGTATGTTTCTTCGACGATTAAAGTATGTATCTTACATTAGTAACATTACCTTTTTCTCTAGCTCTGTCTCTCGGAGAACAATGCAGAACCGAGGCTGAGTGCAGTCACGTGTCATGCCCAGAAAATGATTACGTCTTAGAGTGTGAACAACGTCAGTGTACATGTACCCACAGTAAGTCAATTATTTCATATTGGACACGTCTTTCGTCAATTTACGACCAGCGAAGATCCTGATCGGTCCTCGCCTCCGTGCAGTCTGATCCGTATATTCTCTGTTCACCTTCTAGCCATGCAAGCATCCCGGAAGCCTCTGTCGAACGGCTATGACCGAAATCCCATTATACACATAATGGAATTCGTTCGTCAGTGCTAACACTGTCAAACTTCGTCTTTTCTATCCGTGTCAAACTTCGTCTTTTCTATCAGTGTCAAACTTCGTCTTTTCTATCAGTGTCAAACTTCGTCTTTTCTATCAGTGTCAAACTTCGTCTTTTCTATCAGTGTCAAACTTCGTCTTTTCTATCAGTGTCAAACTTCGTCTTTTCTATCAGTGTCAAACGTCAGAAGGACGGTTTTCGTGTGATGTGAATAACGCATTAGTAAGCAGTAATCATCTTCAACTATAGGGGATTTGTGGACAGTATAGAACCAGATCACCCCACTCATCCCATTTACTCACATAATGTTGAAATTAACACGCAGACGTATTTCGACGCGCAATGTTTTAATACATTGTTTTAATGACACTCATGGTATTTAAGCTTGTGTATAAAAACACAAAAATAAATTTCATACAAGATTATTAAACTCACCAAGATTTGAATGACATTCTTTTTGACTAAATATAACACTGACGCATCTGCAACAGACGATTTTTAAAAACATTGTGGCAAAAAGATGCTTAGTTCATGCTTTGACGCAAAGTTGACATATATAGACATTTTGCAACAAAGGTTTAATAGTGAAACTTGATATATATAATGTAACTGTTAAAACAGTGAGTTTATCTGAATATAGTTCTCAAGTTAACAAGTAGTCAATCTGGACAATAAATATTAACAAACCGAACAATATAGTGTTAACAACCTTGACAATATAGTGCTAACAAACTTGACAATAATGTAGTGTTAACAAATTGGACAATATAGTGTTGACAAACTATAGTGTTGACAAACTAGACAATATAGTGTTGACAAACTAGACTATATAGTGTTGACAAACTGGACAATACAGAGTTGTCAAACTGGTGTATATTTTTATTCCAACTATTTCAGCAACGGCAACATGCATTGCCCAAACTGATTGCGGATCTAAGGACGGCAATTGCAGAAGTACTTGGCATTGCGTTGATGGGAAATGCCGATGTGGATTCGGTATTGGTCGATAAATGTATTACGATGTTTGGATGGATTATTGTATTGCAAATTGTTGTGTTTGAAATAAAAAATCTGAAATTTTAATCATTGCCATGGTTATTGTTATAACGTCCCGTCCACATACAAAAATATATTTCAAATCAAAGTACTGAGAATACTGATATTCAATGAATTGTTTCGATAGTGTGAAAATAAATTCACTTGGCAAGCCGGACTACATTATTCGGACCATTGCAGGTGCAAATAGGTGGAAATAGTAAATGCGAGAATGTTCATATAATTATGCTCGCTATGAACACGACCCCATATATAACTGCGCCGTCCCGCGCGAGAAAACCAACATTGTGGACTCTGAGTAAAATATCGAACCGGATCAGCCTGAGCAGCGCAGGCGAACCCAGATAGACACTTTTCGCCTCCTGTGGATTTACTGTTTCATGAATCACTACTCTATACCTCTATCCCCCTGAGACAGAATGTGTCGGCCCGGATCAGTCTGCGCGGACTGCGCAGGCGGATAAGCTTTGATTAAGTCAAGGTGTCTGGATTTCATAAAAATATTCGAATAGTCTATATACAAGACGTTTCCAGCATGAGTGGTATAAATAAATAAATACACTTCAAGAGCTAAGAACGTGAATGTAGTCTTTTAGTATTGACTATGATCTTTTTCAGTTTTGTCTCATAAATTCTTCAAATCAGTGGTGCAAACGTCTTTTCACACTTCTACATCTCACTCTTTCAAAATATTGGGATTTGAAATAAATTCAAAAGCATTGCATTAAATTGTTCACCTTTGCTCGGTGAAACCCTATTAGAAAATGATTAGTTTGCTTGTATGCTGTTCTTGTTAGACTTTTGGGATTTGTAAATCCATGTAAAAATGTTATCGGAAGTTAGCCCCTTGCTGTCAGCTTTGATTAATTCTATGCAACGCATCTGGAGTAAAAACAAATATCAGCTCAAGATTTCATTTTTAGAAATTGAACGTAGTATTTGCACCCATCTTTAAAAAACAGAATCAGAAACCAGAGCTGAAGATCATTTAAGAGTATTGTGTGTATATGATGCGTCTACGAGATGGTCCGAATGGGTTGTTCATTCATTAATAGAATTTAGTTCTTTGTCGACGATTAGGAGTTTATTATGCCAAATGTGAATGCTCTGGAAAGTCTTTGCATAAACACATTGTTACTGATCACACACAATGCGCTAAGTATGGTAAATGTAAATACTGCTCAATTAAAGTTTGGCTTTTCGTCACGTTGGATACTTCTTATTCCATATTGTTTACCCGATATGCTATTGTAGAGAAGCTCGTTTTGAAAGACGTATGAACAAACATAACATCTGATACTTTAAAAGTATGACTATTGTCATGTATTATTTGTAATAGGCTGTACGAATAAAGGAAAAGGAGAAATTGTTAATTATCCCCAGTCTTACTAAACGTCTTTCCCTTATGTAAACGTTTTCTGACACCTCTGTTGCAGACGATTTTTTAAAAATCATTGTGGCAAAAGGATTAATTACAATTTCTCTGTTTGTAACATTGATTTCAACTTAATTCAATAACCATATTATTATTTATAGAGATTGTCTACATTTTGGACTTGATTAATTTCAGAATTGTTTACTGCAGATTAGTTAGTTTGTATGTGGTAAAATGGTTACTATGTGCCAAATGTCGTATGTATCACGGACCGCGTTAATATGAGTAAACAAGTAATGAGGTTAGACTGTTGTATACATGTATGCTTATCTCCGTCTATACTAATCTCACAAAACATGTAAACTAAGTTAATCACGATTAAGGTCAAATCTGCTCGAAAAACACTTTTCCACTTGATTTTGAACACGCATTTTTACGCATCTGCAGTTGGCTTTAAAAGGAAAAATATTGCAAATGAGCATTTTCTCCTGTTACCACAATGTTTTCATCTCTAATCAATTAATATAATTTCACAGACAGAGTTTTTTTTTATATTTTTGCTAATGTGTTTTTAAAATCGTATGCAGATTAGCTGTATGCGGTAAACGGGGGTTAATGCGCTTAAAGCCACACATTGTATTTATAATCGGATTTAAAATAAATTTTAAAACTATTTTGAATGGCCTATTTCTTTAATTACATTTTAACAAATACATATTATTGGGACTGAGCGGAGGAAATATATTTTGATGGGTATCTATTGTTTTATTTATCTATCTATGTCACTAATCTTTTGCAACTTGCAGACGACTTTGCAACAGACAACTGTTTGAAAACACTATGACAAATGGGTAAAAGGATAAATTGCTTAATATGAGCAATTTATTCTTTTGTCATAATGGTTTCAACTCTATTCATATGTTTGCAGAAATATTTTCAAAGTCGTTTGCCTCAGGGTTTTTTTGCATTCGGGAAAAGGTAAACCGCCTAACTAAATTTCCTGATACAGACGAAATCTTAGGGGAAATGCTCGAAACGATATATATAGGATCCATCATGAGTTTTCTTTGGAGATCAAGATTTCTTAAATGAGTCTAGAAAAAGACGGTTATTAACCGAGCCTCTTGGCGAGGTTAATAACTCTCTTTTTCGAGACGAATTTAAGAAATCTTCTCCAAAGTAAAACGAGTGATGGATTCTTTTTATCACCTAAACAGTGTGTTTTAATGAAAAATATTGACAACATCAAAACAAAGACCGAATAACATATTCTTCATAAGAACTTGTGATTCACCGCATAAAAAAGTAGTCCTCATCATTTTTGAATAAGAAGAAAAAAACAAACAATGTCTTAAACAATTAAGACTCGTTATTTATTCAAAATAACGTATTATTGCATTTTTCAATGTGTAAAATTTAACAACTTAACAATAAACATAATAAAGATAAAGGTCAAAATGACGTCATCAGTAGTCGCGTGTATGACGTGTATTTGATATCACACATGTTGGATATCGTTTATCCGTGATTTGTTCTCAACTTGAAAATAAGGATATTTATGTGATAAATATACATACACGAGTTTCATTTGTCGATTTTTGGATCTTATTACATCTGCGTACATTGAAGACTGCAGTGAGTCTATGCATACGTAGTCTCGTCGGGGCCTTCACGCTCCGTAAATGCATAATCTGGTAAAAATAAATACTAGACCTGGCACCCCACTAGCCCTTTCCCTCATACAGACGCTTTCTGACGCCTCTGGAGCAGACGGCTTTGTAAAAACATAGTGACAAAAGAAGAAATTGATCAAAACGAGCAATTTCTCCTTTTGCCACAATGTTTTCCACCTTTAGTCATAGGTTATCCATTTAATTAAAGAGATTTTCTATTGTTTGACAAAATATCTTCAAAGTCGTCTGCCGTATGAGGGAAAGGGCTATTTGTGCGTCTGATACCAAACCGGAAATGCAATAAGACCCGAAATCACGAGACGCGCCTCGTTTATAATAAATACGAATCGAACAACTATGTAAACAGTTAACCTTTTCCCACATATAACAAATCTGCAGCAAATGGCTATTAAAATGTCAAGAACAAAATATGGAAACTCTCTAAAAAGAATATTTATTGGATAAAGTTGGAAACATTGTGGCAAAAGGAAAAATTGCCTTTGATGAGGAATATCTGCTTTCGCCACAACGTTCTCAGAAGTCGATTGCTGGCGTCTGTATTTGGAAAGGGTTCATAATTCATTCTGTGTTGTATCCTAACAACTTTAAAGTGTATGTTCACACTGCTCTTAGTAAGTGCACTCTGAGGATATTGCAACAAAATGTAACTCTTTCCCTCATACACACGACACTTGATACATCCACAACAAACACAGTCTGACAACATTGACGGATAAGGAGAAACTGCTCAAGTTAAGCCTGCAATACCCCAAACTCAATAATTGCAGTCTTAATAAGTTCTTTCTTATATCCATTTGTAGATGCAATTCACTAAACTCAAAAATTGCAGTCTCGATTAGTTCTTTCTTATATCAATTTCAAGAGTTTCTGACTTAACTATGTTAATCTTTTGCCCATTTACAGATGCAATACCCATAACTATAGAATTGCAGCCCTAATTTGTTTCCTCTAAATCTCAAATTGAAGCGAATTTGTAACCGAAACATGTTGATGTCATGAATACCAATAAGAAACGTTTAAACATTCGGGGTACTGTTATCTCTGCGCGGTAGCATCAATTGGAATGGTATTGCTGCAAAACTAACAGGGCTACACTTCTTTATATTTTGCAAAAAGTTACATCTAGGACTCAATATCATAAAGACTAAAGACGGATAGTGTAGGCCCTGGTTAGACAGTGCAGATGCACAGAATAACCGGAGTCTTTACTGTGGGCAAATGCAATGAAACACCAGGCCCCGAAACTATCAACTCTAAAAACGTTCTCTGTGCTCAGAAATGTTCTCCATGCTCCAAATAAGTCTTCCGATTGGTAAATTGCTTCTGACCAATCAGATATTTGAGCACACACACATTCTGAGCACATATTTAGTTTTGAAGCCTGATTGGTCAATTTCGAGAATGAATTTACTTCGGACCAACCAGGTACTTGAGCACAAATCTGAAAACAGAGTAAGCATTTATAGTTTTGGAGCCAGATGGTTACACGCGGCTATGATCTAGACAGTATCGTATCGAAACGCATGTATACATTTCTTTGTTTATAATCGGTTCCCATCTAAACGGTGATGCCAACGCATGTATACATATCTTTGTTTCTAATCGGTTCCCATATTAACGGTGATGCCAACGCATGTATACATATCTTTGTTTCTAATCGGTTCCCATATTAACGGTGATGCCAACGCATGTATACATATCTTTGTTTCTAATCGGTTCCCATCTTAACGGTGATGCCAACGCATGTATACATATCTTTGTTTCTAATCGGTTCCCATATTAACGGTGATGCCAACGCATGTATACATATCTTTGTTTCTAATCGGTTCCCATATTAACGGTGATGCCAACGCATGTATACATATCTTTGTTTCTAATCGGTTCCCATATTAACGGTGATGCCAACGCATGTATACATATCTTTGTTTCTAATCGGTTCCCATATTAACGGTGATGCCAACGCATGTATACATATCTTTGTTTCTAATCGGTTCCCATATTAACGGTGATGCCAACGCATGTATACATATCTTTGTTTCTAATCGGTTCCCATCTTAACGGTGATGCCAACGCATGCCATGTATGGGTTAAACTTAGACATCTAGGCTTGAAAGTCAACCAACGGTTCAGGAGTTTAACTCGGAAAACTGGAAAGTTAAACCGACATACAATCTAAGAGACAGACGGCGGTGTAAAAAAAGAGTGATGTATCCGATTACGTTAGAATACATATGAGCCCGTGTCCGTGGTAAAGGGTGCAAGTTGGTATTGCTGAACAATTGTTCATCTACTCAGTCTTATTGGAGGCTACACATGTTGACAGATGCATACGGTGATCTGCTTCTACACTGTTAACAAATGCCAAATAGTACATTTTCCCAAGAACGGGCTCATTTTTTTTATATATATTATATATTCCATACGATTTCCTAACTCAGTATCTTAAAGATTTAAGTTAAATAGCTCTTACAAATTAAACAGCTGCACGCTATAATATCCCCAACAAGTTCAAATCTACAAAAATATGTTCGGTAATTTGACAAGCATAGTACGATGTGCAATTCATTTTAACCCTTTCCCCATAAAGACGCTTTCTGACGCCTCTGCAGGAGACGGATTATGAAAACGTAGTCACAAAATACGAAATTGCTCAAAACAAGCAATTTCTCCTTTTGCCACAATGTTTTCCACTTTTAGTCATAGGTTATCCTTTCAATTATAGAGATTTTCAATTTTTTGACAAAATATGTTCAAAGTCGTCTGCTGCAGAATTATCCTATGAGGGAAAGGGTTAAAACAACGTGCACTCGTACATTTTTAAATGCAACCTTTCGTTTGAAATTTGGTTGAAATTATTACAGCAGGATGGTATACAAACAAACACAAATAAGTCCCTTTAAAGAAAGTGACAAAATAACCAATTCGGAGTATAGAAATTCTGATTGGCAGACCGGATGTGATGTCAAGACCGACAGAAAACAAGCGTTTATCGACGAAGAAGCTGCACGCAGGCAAAGGCGCTCGTACGAGGCTGGTACGGAAGATTATGCTAACTACGTCGCAAAACGAGTGTTCAACGTCAGAGAGTCTTGGACACCGTTTCTTAGGCAACGTATTAGGTAAGAGTACGAGTTTTTCAATATTTGCTAAGTCAACTTTCATTTCATATGAGTAGGTGAACTGGCCGTGATATGACTGAAAAATTGTGTTGAAAACGGCGTTAAACCCCAATCAATTTTTCAATCATTTCATGATTTTAAAAACAAATAATGAAATGGCCATCTTCTTAAACAATCTTAAGTGAACTATATTCTACCCAGGCCATTTGATTTGAACGCACACAAGGGAAAGTGGGAATGATTTGAAATCTAAATATTGTGGAACAGGGTAAATTCCTAAAAATAATGTTCAAAATATTTACTGAAGTCGTCTGCAAGTAAACATGTGTCAAAAGTAAACTATATTAGATGGGATAGACAAGCAATCGGCTAGAGTTGGCATGCTATCAAATCACAAGATGTGTAAAAAAAAAACTATATTAGATGGGTTATACAAGCAATGGCGCGAGTTGGCATGCTATCAAATCCACAAGGCTAATCCGGGCCGACACATCCCGTCTCATGTGGAAAGAGGTATAGAGTAATTATTCCTGCGAAAAGTGTATATCCGGTTTAGCCTGCGCGGCATGCTTAGGCTGATCCGTGTCGATATTTTACGCAGAGTTCACAATTTTGGTTTTTGTCTCGAAATGACTCATATGATGATGAAAACTTAATGTAAAAATGAGCTCTGTTGTTGTCGTTTTTTGTATTTTCAATAGTCAAAGTCACCTGATTTAGAAAAAGGGATTTATGATTTAATTCATTTTTTTTTCAGGGATAAGCGAAAAATGGGTCACCTTAACCCAACACAAGGTTGGGAAGGATGGAAACACAGACAGAAAATGGTCAGTGAAATATGACTTACTTAATCCATATAAGCTTTCATATTTCATCCGCAGTTTACAACAAATATCATTTTGATTTTTACTTCCGTTATTGCTAATGGGAAAAAAACACGTAAATTAAAGCTTAAATTTATCTTTAAAGTATGAAAACAAAAATAATTATAAAAAGCATTAGATTATGGTACAAATGTCAAAATTCAAATATGTATAACCATCTTTTTATTGATTTGGGTTTAATAATATTCAATGAGAATTCGTGTCGTAAAACAACCTTCAAACATTGCTATTTTGAGACTATTCCATTTAAGGCGGTCTGGTCCGAAATCCTTAGCGCAAATCTCGTGCTGATCATGTTTTGTGAAACGCTTACAGAAAAACGTAAATAACTAATTAGTATATCGTAAATTTCTACGTTGTAGTTTACGTAAACCGTTCAAACTTTTATCCAAGTTGTCCTAATATTGATGTGTTTCCTTCTCGAATAATGTATACCCGATGAGTATATCTAAACCTCTCACGAAATATCTCCTTGCACTGAATGTACCACTCCTGGGTTTTTGTTGCTTTTTGCATTTTTAATTTTGTATTCTTTTTTGTTTTTGTTTATTAGTTTCTCATTTGTATTATCTGTGTATGCATTGTTCTATCTTTATACATGGTCAATATAAAGGCTATGTACTTTATTGTTAAATTTAATTGACTGGGGACACATGAATGTAGTACGCGGATCACTGCATTCGAGGATAAGTAGATACATGTACCTTCATGAAGTTATGTGTTATTCTTCGGTAGTATTGGTTTGCCTGTAATGAATGAGTTCGCGTTACTTTAATAAATATGTTAATCCTGCAGAAAAAAACAATGTGATCGGTATATCGACATATATTCGAAAGCAGCGGATAATGTTAGTGTAATGCATAAACCCTTTCCCACATATAGACGCTTTCTGACGCATCTGTAGCAGACGGCTTTTTGAAAACAAAGTGACAAAAGAAGAAATTGCACAAAACGTGCAGTTTCTCCTTTTGCCACAATGTTTTCAACTCATTTAGTTTTCTTTATTTACAGACATGTTTCACATTTTTACAGACATGTTTCACATTTTTACAGACATTTTTCACATTTTAGCCTAGATAGTTTCGAAGTCGTCTGCTGCATTTGTGTTGTATGTGGGTAAACGTTAAGACCCAAACTCGCTAGACGTTATATATACTGTACGCTGGGATCAGTGAATGCCTTGTTATTACCACATACCTTACCCTGTGGTTGGTTTATCTATTGTTTTATTTGCAGAGATGGAACACTTTCAAATTGACTCTACTTGAATGGAAAGCGTATGCAGAAATCTGGCGACATTCGTTAAAGCAAATAGAAGGTGTGTGGTGTGTCTGTGTATTTTTAGTTGACATTTAGCCCTTTCCCCCATACAACAACTATGTAGCAGACGACTTAGAAAACATCTACATAAACGAAATATCAATTATTACATAGAGTAGAAAACATTGAGGCAAAAGGAGAAATTGCTCATCATGACAAGTTTCCGCGCAGACTGATCCGGCCGACACATTCCGTCTTAGGGGGATAGATGTATAGAGTAGTGATTCCTGAAACAGAAAATCCACAGGAGGCGAAAAGTGTCTATCCGGGCTTAGGCTGATCCGGGTCGATACTTTACGCAGAGTCCACAATGTTGATTTTCTCACGAGACGGCCTACACATTGATTATTACAACGCTACGCCCCTGAAAAAGACTGCGTTGACTTCGTTTCTCGCATTAAGTAAAGACTTGTGTTGAGCGCACTAAATACTAAACACTAAATAATATGCTGAACTGTTTTGCCCATCTGACTTTAGTACCCATGGCGACATTATCAGCTAAACAACTTGAGTGAAACATTAAACATGTATACCATTTGTAATTATTTTTAAAACACTGTAACAAACGGAGAAATTGCTCATGATGAGTAATTTCTCCTTTTCGACAGTGTTTTTAACTCTATTTAATGTTTTACTCTCATTTATGGGGATTTTCAGATTTTGCCGAGATGTTTTCAAAACCGTCTGCGGTATATTTGTTGTATATGCGAAACGGTTAACTATGTACGCAGTTACAACAAGATTGCCTTTCGCCTGACGCGCTTTATCTAATTACATAATCTTTAAGACGTGGGAAGTGGTCCAAGTTGACTCTTCTGTACATGGTGGGTTTAGATCAGCCTGTCAATCTGCTGAGTTTTAATTATAATCCACGCATGTTGATAGAAACTTGATCGAAGGCTTGCGTAAGTAAAGTGTGAGAAGTGTAGACCTTGATCAGACTGCGAGGAGGCACATGTTGATCTGGATTAAAACTGTACACAATAGCCAACTAAGCGCATATATAGCGTTTTACATTTATATAGTACACAGAAATCGATTTGATCTGCACTAATACTGTACACAATAGCCAATTTAGCGGATATGGCGTATAACAATACCAGTACAAACAAATCGATTTTAAATAAAACATAGGCATTGTCACATCTTAAAAATTAAAATGTTGATCTGGTTAATACATAATATGAAATGCATTCACTTTTGCGTTTCGTACTTAATGCAAATAACCAATAACGTTTGACCCTTTAATCATTCACAATTCTGCATTGTAAGTGTAAGTGTTGCCGAGCCCCGGTAGCTAAATCGGTAACGGTACGGGCTGTCATTATAGTAGTTGTGAGTCCGAATCCAAGCTAGACCGTCATTCCTTCCGACGTGTGACAAAAGTCCATGCGACAAAACGTGATTTGTCTTCCACCATCAGGCTAATTTTCTATGTGGAAAAGTAAAAACAGTCAATTGATTAGAAAAGTCTGTTGTGTGGTGTACTGGTGTGTGGTGTACTGGTGTGTGGTGTACTGGTGTGTGGTGTACTGGTGTGAGAAAGCCTGGTAACACATGGGTAGGTGAACATGTCGACGTAATATGAATGAAACAATGTTGAAAAGGGTACTAAGCCATTCAATCAATCAGCATTGTCAGTGCCTTAGCTACTTTAGCAGATGACCGTGCATACTGTTTGACAAGCAAGGAGGGAAATATTTATATCTGCATAATTCTGCAGATAAAACAAATGTGGCCGTTGTCGATCCTATTCCAAATGTGGATATTTTTTTCAATATTGCAAGTAGTAACTGGCAAAGGGTATGCTGTAAAAGGTTATTGGCTACTAGCAACTTGCAATGTCCCAACCGGTATTCCATAATATAAAACGTTCCCACATACAAATCATCTGTAGCAGACAACACTGAAATCATATATCTATAAGGAGTTGAAAACATAATGATGAGCAATTTCTCCTCTTGTCACAATGTTTACAAAAGTCATCTGCTGCAGATGCGTCAGAATGCGTCCTAAAACCTTCTATGTCTAAATGACGAACCGTGTAAAGCTGATTCAGTAAGCCAGATCACACTGTGCATGTTCCCCCGAATGATATGTATCTATACGGTTAGGTTTCGCAGAGCCCAACCCAAATGTACCTTTCTCAAGGTAAAAGATCGTACCAATGTTTTATCATATCGTTTTACAGGACACCAAGGCACGGGAGTAGTATCTTACTTCGTGTTTCTGAAGTTCATTCTATTCCTCAACGTGTTCATTCTGTTGGCCACGTTTACGGCCGTCGTACTGTTCCAAATGTCGTTTAGCAGCACGGATTACTCAATAGAGACCACCGGTTATGAGAACAGTTCGGCCCACCCTGGGGTTAGTCTGTCCGCGGCATGCAGCAATAACTATACAGTGGAGGGGACATCCGGGTTTGCAGTCGTGGTCGATTTCTTCGTGGGAACGGTTCGTGCTGTATAAACCATTTCCCAAATACAACACATCTGCAGCAGACGACTTTGAAAACATAGTAACAAAAGCCTGAAAAATCTCCATAAAATATAGCTTAATTGTCAAATAAAGTTGAAAACATTGTGGCCAAAGGAGAAATTGCTCAGCATGAGCAATTTCTCCTTTGGCCACAATGTTTTATCTGAAACCTTATGACAGCAATTCAGAAATTATTAACTACTGCTAAACTAATTGATGACTTGCAAAACAATGCATAAAAGAATATATAAAGTTTTATATTATCTAGGAATTATACGAATAAGATACATGTTGTTACTTTGCCGTCATTCAATATATGTTACTTTAAAGTTGTAGAATTTGAAAGCATCTGACGAAAATGAACGTTAAATCTGAAGAAAATGAATATAAGATCTGAAGATGTGTTCTTTATTTAGAGTGATGTAAAACATCAGAGTATAGAGGGGAGGGGAGTGTTCATTTTGAGTAATTACTACTTTCTAAACTATTTTCAACTGGATTCGATAAGAGAGGCGTCACATGTTCTCTGTATGAGGAAATTGAATACTTATCAAACGATTTATGTTTCGAACCACACGTTCAGCAATATATCTACAGTATTGTCAATGTTTTCAGAAAGCCTTGATTGCTCAGGAACAAATATATTGATACATGTTGTGCATGAGCTCTTTTTTTATTTTCAGGGATGGATGGAAAAGACTGCGATGTTTTATGGTTACTATAGCAACAGAGAGTTGTCCTTGCCAAAAAGCAAGTACAACATGCCGTTGGCGTACGTTATTACGACTCTGGTCGTGCTTGTAGTCAGTCTAGGCGTCATGGTACACCAGTGAGTGTTTTCTCTTTCTTGTAGTCAGTGTATGCGTCATGGTACACCAGTGAGTGTTTTCTCTTTCTTGTAGTCAGTGTATGCGTCATGGTACACCAGTGAGTGTTTTCTCTTTCTTGTAGTCAGTGTATGCGTCATGGTACACCAGTGAGTATTTTCTATTTCTTGTAGTCAGTCTATGCGTCATGGTACATCAGTGAGTGTTTTATCTTTCTTGTAGTCAGTCTAGGCGTCATGGTACACCAGTGAGTGTTTTCTCTTTTTTGTAGTCAGTCTATGCGTCATGGTACACCAGTGAGTGTTTTCTATTTATTGTAGTCAGTATATGCGTTATGGTACACCAGTGAGTGTTTTCTCTTTCTTGTAGTCAGTCTAGGCGTCATGGTACACCAGTGAGTGCGTTCGCTTTCTTGTAGTCAGTCTATGCGTGATGGTACACCAGTGAGTGTTTTCTCTTTCTTGTAGTCAGTCTAGGCGTCATGGTACATCAGTGAGTGTTTTATCTTTCTTGTAGTCAGTCTAGGCGTCATGGTATGCCAGTGAGTGTTTTCTCTTTCTTGTAGTCAGTCTATGCGTCATGGTACATCAGTGAGTGTTTTCTCTTTCTTGTAGTCAGTCTATGCGTAATGGTACACCAGTGAGTGCGTTATCTTTATTGTAGTCAGTCTATGCGTAATGGTACACCAGTGAGTGTTTTCTCTTTCTTGTAGTCAGTCTATGCGTCATGGTACACCAGTGAGTGTTTTCTCTGTCTTGTAGTCAGTCTATGCGTAATGGTACACCAGTGAGTGTGTTCTCTTTCTTGTAATCAGTATATGCGCAATGGTACACCAGTGAGTATTTTCTCTTTCTTGTAGTCAGTCTAGGTGTCATGGTACATCAGTGAGTGTTTTATCTTTCTAGTAGTCAGGCTGTGCGTCATGGTACACCAGTGAGTGTTTTCTTTTTCTTGTAGTCAGTCTAGTCGTCATGGTACATCAGTGAGTGCTTTCTCTTTCTTGTCGTCAGTCTATGCGTCATGGTACACCAGTGAGTGTTTTCTCTTTCGTGTAGTCAGTCTATGCGTAATGGTACATCAGTGAGTGCGTTCTTTTTCTTGTAGTCAGTCTAGGCGTCATGGTACACCAGTGAGTCTTTTCTCTTTCTTGTAGTCAGTCTATGCGTAATGGTACACCAGTGAGTGTTTTATCTTTCTTGTAGTCAGTCTAGGCGTCATGGTACACCAGTGAGTGTTTTCTCTTTCTTGTAGTCAATCTATGTGTCATGGTACATCAGTGAGTGTTTTCTCTTTCTTGTAGTCAGTCTATGTGTCATGGTACATCAGTGAGTGTTTTCTCTTTATTGTAGTCAGTCTAGGCGTCATGGTACACCAGTGAGTGTTTTCTCTTTCTTGTAGTCAGTCTAGGCGTCATGGTACACCAGTGAGTGTTTTCTCTTTCTTGTAGTCAGTCTAGGCGTCATGGTACACCAGTGAGTCTTTTCTCTTTCTTGTAGTCAGTCTAGGCGTCATGGTACATCAGTGAGTGTTTTCTCTTTCTTGTAGTCAGTCTAGGCGTCATGGTACACCAGTGAGTCTTTTCTCTTTCTTGTAGTCAGTCTATGCGTAATGGTACACCAGTGAGTGCGTTCTCTTTCTTGTAGTTAGTCTATGTGTCATGGTACATCAGTGAGTGTTTTCTCTTTCTTTTAGTCAGTCTATGTGTCATGGTACATCAGTGAGTGTTTTCTCTTTCTTGTAGTCAGTCTATGTGTCATGGTACATCAGTGAGTGTTTTATCTTTCTTGTAGTCAGTCTAGGCGTCATGGTACACCAATAAGTGTTTTCTCTTTCTTTTAGTCAGTCTATGTGTCATGGTACATCAGTGAGTGTTTTATCTTTCTTGTAGTCAGTCTATGCGTCATGGTACGCCAGTGAGTGTGTTCTCTTTCCTGTAGTCAGTCTATGCGTAATGGTACACCAGTGAGTGCGTTATCTTTCTTGTAGTCAGTCTATGTGTCATGGTACACCAGTGAGTGTTTTCTCTTTCTTGTAGTCAGTCTATGCGTAATGGTACATCAGTGAGTGTTTTCTTTTTCTTGTAGTCAGTCTATGTGCATGATAGACCAATGAGTGTTCTCTCTTCCAGTAGTCTCTTTAACGCTAATATGCACTAACTTTAATATATTGTTAAGTTCGAACCATGTATCATGTTGCTCTTATTCTTCATAATATGTGTTACAACTCATATTACCTTTAATTCCAGCATGTTGACAAAGTACATGGATACTTTATTGTCCTCGGGCAGTGCTAGAAACAGGAACATATTTTTCCACTCGGTCTTTAACAGTTGGGATTTCAGGATCTACGGTGAACAGCCCGTGGAATTTCAACAAAGGAATTTGTACAACCTCTTTCTGGTGAGTTAGTTTTTTTCCTGATTCAGACGATTATAATCTCTGGAGGAAATAACTTTTATAAACAGTTTGGGACGAGTATTTCTTCCATTATTTTCCACTGCTTCGCCTTCAAGAACGGTATAACTCCGCTCTGGGCAGTGTTTCAATTTATCATGGCGTTTTCTATATTAATACCCATAACATCATCAACTTACACTTTCCCATAAAGAACACGTTTGCAGCAGACGACTGTGAAAATATACCCACACAAATGAGTAAGAATAGAGTTCAAAGCATTGTGACAAATGAGGGAAATTACTCATTAGAAAGCGCCGGTATGTTGAAAAGGGGGTATTGTATCCAGATAATGTTCGACATTGATTCGAGCTGGTATCATAAAAAACATGGTACATTTGAGAAAAATAGAGAGTCACTTTAGTTTGCACATTTATTCATACTAGAGACTTAAATATATAGAAACTAGTCAAAGAAGCTTTCTCGAACCTACTGGCAAACAGGAAATTGGATTGTGACCGAATAGGTGGATATACAGCTGATCTTGATATAAAACGTTCGTATCTGTGTAAGGCTGGTTATCCTGTAGCTGATGTTTTGATCTGGATTTTTGGTCCGTATTTACCATCATTCTAAATTAGTGGACATTTTTATTTGAAGTTGTTTTTTTAATTCCAAAGTAACATAATTTCTGATTGGTTAATCCATAAAGGCTTAGTCAATTAGATTTATGTTGTTACCTTTTGGATTTAAGAATGAGAACGATATTTTGATATTTCTTAGCTCTTCGCCTCATACAGACTCTTTATGACTCCTCTGCAGAAGACATCTTTTGAAACATTGTGGCAAAAGGAGAAATTGATAATATTGAGCAACATCTCAATTTGCCACAATGATATCAACTTTATTCAATAATTATAATATCGTTGAAATATATTTTCCATATTTTGTCTAAATGTTTTCAAATTCGTCTGCTGTAGATTTGCTGTATGTGGTTACAGTTTATTATGGACATTTTTTCTTTTGTACAGAGTGAATTAGACGAACTAAAGCACGAACGTAGGAAGAGATCTATGGGCCAGTGTAAGAAGTGTATATTGTTGTTTGTACGTATTCTGATTAACGTATTTATCATCGGCTTGTTGATCGCCTCGGCCACCGCAATCTACTTCGCTCAGCATTTTTCCTCTGACGTAAGTACCGAGTTAACACTTTCCCTCATACAACAAATCTATATCAACGACCTTGAAAATGTTAGTAAAATAAAGTTGAAACATTGTGGCATAAAGGAGAAATTGTTCGTTTTAAGCTATTTCTCATTTTGCCACATTGTTTTCAAAAAGTACCTGCTCCAGAGGTGTAATAAAGCGTTTAACTGTTGTTTGTACATAATGCTACAAGATATTATTAAGTCTGTGATAATTCGTTCTCTTCGTTACTTCGTTACTCTTTTTAGCACGAGTTTCACTTTGTTTTAGGATGCAAACTAAATCATTATATACATTTTATATTTAAAACATTATTGAGTGAAAAGTTCGTAGAATTGATGTCAACGAAAATATGTGTGTATAAACGTTTCAAAATAAGGCAAGAACAAGCTCTATCCTGTCAGTAAAGAAAACAATAAAATTCAAATGCAAAATCAAAGATCTGAGGACCTACATATATAGACAACGCTTAATTGAAAACTCATGAAGAAAAGACGATATGTAACTGTTGGCGGATTATGTCTATATCTCCAATTTAATCGAAACGATATGAAGAAAACAGAATATTAAGAAACAGAAAACGTTTTAAGATTTTTCTTGAATTGAAATAAAAGATAAGGATATATGAAATAGCGTTTTCAAAAGTCGGCTGTCACAGATACGTTAAAAAGTGTCTGCATATTGGAAAGTGTTAACGCATGCATCCTCTACTTCAAATGCCATCAGTTGCCTTTCCGTTATTTATTTATCTTCAGATCACGACGACTTCAAAGAAGGACGATTATAACAGTATCGTGGTGCTTTTAGTGCAGTTTCTCCCGTCTCTGATCATCGCCCTACTTAATGGCGTGTGTCCCATATTGTTTACCGTGCTGGCGAATATAGAAGACTACAAACCGTTAACTATTATCAGGATAACAACGCTCAGGTAAAATAGGCTTTCAGATATCTAAACATTTAGGTGTACTCAGATTAGGTGCTAAAGTATCCGATTGGTCAGAAGCAACTTCATTCTCGAAATTGACCAATCAGAAGTCTTATTTAGAAAATTGACTTCATTTATGAGCATGGATACAGTTTAAAATAGTTGTATAGTTTCGGGCACTGCAGTGTGGACTTTTTGTATTTTCGAGAATGATACTGGTCCATGTATCAGCAAAGTTTAGAACGCTAATGCGAAAATCAACATACATCAAGCGTCTGTCACATTGATCATATCTTCTTCCAAGATTTAAAATAGTCACGTGATCACTATCCTCAAAATACAACGACACTCTGTGCTCAGACTTCTTGATTGGTCAGAAGCTCACTGATTTATAATCAATAAATATGTTCTATGTTATTACAATTTAGCAATCAGGTGTCTTCCTTTGAGCAAAGTCCATTTCTGAGCAATGAGAACCGCCTCAGAGTTATAAAGTTTTGAGCCCTTTTTGAGTATCCATGAAGCAGCCAGCGAATGCTATTAATACATATTGTACTAGCTTGTTCAGAATCCTTTGTCAATATTTACGTTAACCCTTTCCCATATGCAGATGCTTTCTTACGCCTCGCATAAGACGAATTTTTAAAACATTACAGCAAAAGGAGAAATTGTTCATAATGAGCAATTTCTCCTTGTGCCACTGTTTTCAACTATCTTCAATGATTGCACTTTCATTGACAGAGCATTTCCATATGTGCATCTCAATGTTTTCAAAGTTCTCTGGAGCTAAGTGTTCGTATGTGGGGAGTAATTTGAATCTATGTTACAGGATCTTGTTTTTTCGTACGTGGGAGTAACTTGAATCTATGTTACAGGATCTTGTTTGTTCGTATGTGAGAGTAACTTGAATCTATGTTACAGGATCATATTTGTTCGTATGTAGGAGTAACTTGAATCTATGTTACAGGATCTTGTTTGCTCGACTGTTGGAGTAACTTAAATCCATGTTACAGGATCGCGTGTGTTCGTATGTGGGAGTAGCTTGAATCTATGTTACAGGATCGTGTTTGTTTGTATGTGGGGGCTAACTTTAAATCTATGTTACAGGATCGTGTTTGTTCGGCTTGCTGCTTTGATCGTCATTACAGTCACAATCTATGGTGAGATCACGTGTTCTACACAAGATGTATGTTTGGTTGGCACGGGCGATTGTCCAGCAATACAAGTAAGACACTTTCACGGAATTATGACAATGACAACTTCATTAAAAAAGTAAATAAGGCCACCAACCAATAATACATAAAATGAGACAAACACATGAACATGTATTACATTCATCTATATATCACGGAAATATGTACCATAGCATCTTTGAAAGAAAGGGGAACTTCTTCTACCACTTTTATATTTCTTATACACATGAAATGGATGAGGCAAGTTTTGTTTGTGAAAATGGTTTCAGGGCGGATAAGCAGCTACCATAGTGTGTTTATTTATTCTAAAGGCTAAGATATAACAGCGTTGGAGTTCCCTGCTTTAAAAACATTTTTTTTAATACAAAATTTACTAAATCCCTGAAATCTGGAGATAAATAACGACAGTAAATTGAAAACATTTTGTAAAAAGGATAAATTGCTCGTTATTGAGTCTCCTACTGAGGTGTGAAATGTCGTCGGTATCAGGGACAAGTAAAAAGGATTCCGAACGATTATCCCTTCCAACATGTTGACGTAAATACTGCAGGCGACATTTGAAATCATTGTGACAAAGAAGGAGTTTCTCATAAAGAGTGAAGACTTACTAGACGATTCGTGTGCTTAAGCTTAGTACTACGAACATGACATTTGTTATAAAAAACAAGTTATGGCAATCAAATGGCCACATTTATAAACTTTTTTCAAAATATAATAAATAAAGACAACGGAGCAAATAGACATTGCCCTTACAATCAGTTAAATGTCATCTGTTGAACAATCATCTAGATATTTCATATATACACGAAGTTAGTCTTCTACATTGCGTTCACTCGTCTACATTGTCCCTCCGGCGGCATCGGTAAATGACGCCGTCTTCTTCAGTTCCTCCATCTTGCCGTTCAGCTCATATCATCAAGAGATATTCAGGATTGTTTGTGAACTGCTTCCATTTCAGTGTTGGGAATCATACTTTGGTCAGCAAATCTACAAACTTGTTATGATGGAATTTCTGGTCGATACATTTGTAACACTTGGATACGAACTTCCTAGAAAGTATGTCTTCAAGATATATCACTTCATTAACACTTTCTCACAAACATCAAATCTGCAGCAGCCGACTTTGAAAACATGAAGATAAATAGCTTGTAAATCTCTGTAAATGGAAGTATAATTTATGAACAGAACCGTTCACATTGTGGAAAAAGTAGAAATTTCTCATTATGAGCTATTTGTATTTTTTCCACACTGTTTTCAAAGTCGTCTGCTGAGGTTTCGAAAGTCGTCTGTATGTTGAAAAGGGTGAATGTGATTTTTATTTCTGATTATATAATCTTATGATTATTATTATATTTCCTAATACCCAATGTGTTGAACCAGTGGTTTAGAGAACCAGTCAATACAATACCCTTCAAATGTACTGGCTGGTAGCCATTGCTGTCTGATCCATTTTTCTGCAGCAATCGACTTTTGAAAATATTCTGGCAAACATAGAAATTATTCATAATGAGCAATTTCTCCTTTTGCCACAATGATTTCAACTCTTTTCAATGACTTTGTTTTGATCCACAGAGCACTTCCATATTTTGACCTCAATATTCTCGAAGTCGTCTGATGCTGATTCGTCGTACATGGAAAGGGGCTAACGAATACATACGCATGGCGTGATTAACCGTTTTGCGCCCACACTCATGTCCAGGGTCCGAAACGAAATGAACTTCATGCTCCAAATAAGGCTTCTGATTGCTCAATTTGGAGAACGAAATCAGATACTTTAGTACAAATCATGTTATGTTTTTCCTTGTTCGTTTTTTTTAGCTCACCTATGCACGAAGTGCAAGGTGAGCTATTGTGATCATATTTTGTCCGGCGTCCGTCGTGCGTCGTGCGTCGTGCGCCGTCCGTCGTGCGTCGTCAACATTTGAGCTTGTTAACACTCTACGGGCTACATTTTGCATCCAATATTCATGAAAGTTTATCAGAACGCTTATCTCCATAACATCTTGGACAAGTTCGAAACTGGGACATATGAGGTCAAAAACTAGGTCACTAGGTCGAATTGAAGGGAAATCTTGTTAACACTCTTGAGGCCACATGTTCAACTTGAGCATGTTGACACTTTATCAGAATGTTTGTCTTGATGATATGTAGGGCAAGTTCAAACATGGGTCACGTCGGGTGAAAAACTAGGTCACTACGTCAAATTGAAGGAAAATCTTGTTAACACTTTGGATGCCGCATTGTTTGCTTCAGCAGCTTGAAATTTGGTCAGAATGTTTGTCTAAATGATATCTATGCCAAGTTCGGATATGGATCATGCCGGTTTAAAAACTAGGTCACTAGGCCAAATTGAAGGGTAATCTTGTTAACACTCTGGATACTGCGTTTTTAATTTCAGCATGATGAAACTTTATCAGAATGTTTTTCTTGATGATATGTAGGCCAAGTTCGAATATGGGTCATACTGGGTCAAAAACTAGGTCACTAGATCAAATTGAAGGAAAATCTTGTTAACACTTTGGACTTTGTCTTAAAGATATCTAGGTCAAGTTCAAATATGGGTTATATTGGATCAGAAACTAGGTCACTAGGCCAAATTGAGGGAAAATCTTGTTAACTCTGTAGATGCCGCATGTTTTGCTTCAGCGGCTTGAAATTTGTTCAGAATCAAATTGAAGGAAAATTTTGTGAACACTTTGGATGCCGCATTTTTTGCTTCAGCAGCTTGGATTTGGCCAGAATGTTTGTCTGAATTATATCTAGGTCAAGTTTGAATATGGGTCATATTGGATCAGAAACAAGATCAATAAAGGAAAATATTCTTCAAACTCCGGAGGCCGCATTTTTACTTTGAGCAAGTTGAAACTTTGTCAGAATGTTGTCTTGATGATATCTAGTCCATGTTGGAATATGGGTCATATCAGGTAAAAAAATATAGATAACTAGGCCAAATGAAGGAAAATATTGTTAACACTGTGGAGGTTGCATTCAGAATAATTGTCTTGATGTGTTTTGCATTGCAGTACATTGTATAATTAAGGTGAGCGATCCAGGGCCATCATGGCCCTCTTGTTTAATGTGTTAATTGCACAAATTTAAAAACAAACAAATATATAAAATGATTTTAAATTTTGATAATCTGGTATGCATATTGAGTTTGTTATCCTTCATTTCCATAATATATTTAGTAAAACGATATAAGTCGATCGAAAAAAAATATGAAATTACTTTTTTTTTCAACAGGGTTGTCACTACAAAGTTTGATCACAAGATTTTAAAGAAAATTGGACCAGCGGAATTTGAAATTCCAATAAATGTCCTTGACCTTGTGTACACACAAACACTGTGCTGGTAAGTACTCCCGTATATTTCCGACTCAAGATTCAAAAGACACTAAACTGGTAGAAACGGTTAACCTCCTTGACACTAATAGTTGTTGGGGTTAGCATTATGACTGACTCGCTGGTGTCAGGATAAATAGACCAGTAGTACTGGTAATTTACCCAAGAAAGGCCGTAATATATCTGAAAAAGTAATGAAAGTGGCGTAAATCAACAAACAATCAATTAATTAAATATCTCGGCCACCTGTCAACAAAATAAACAATAAATAAATAGGTCTACCCTGACAAAATGAAATTATTCGTTATGTTCTTAAATCCTTACTCGACCCTATGTACTCAATACATAGACCATTCTTTTGGGTGCCTACATCATAGGGTTTTGGTGAGTAATAAGATAGATTTGAGGGGAAGGGGCAGTTTACTCCCCCTTATCTATAGTCCTCTGAAATAGGTATAGATAAACATCAGACTATACGGATATTAGATGTTAAGGTTAGGCTCTTTATCAACAAGGGTGCGCACTAATTTTACATTTATTGAATAAATATGATCTGTTGTTGACCCCAGTATGTTTAAGCTGTTTTTTCAATGTTTTCATGATACAGACGACTGCCACTGCAGTATATTATGAATTATATACAAATGACTAGATAAGAGGGGATAAACTGATCTGTTCCCGATAATATCTCTCTTATTACTTAACCAACCTCTATAACGTGGGTTCTCATAATAATAGTCTCGCCAGACGATTATTGTGAGTTACAACAACATAGGGTTTGAGTTTCAAATAGGGGTAAATGTTGCTTATCTAAGCTATGATATACTATGGGGAAAAAGCAGTCGATAAAAACGTAGAAGTTCTCATGTATGCCATTGATTTTTAGGAGCGAATTTAAATTTACTTTTGTCGTATTTCAAATATATTAGCATTTAATAACAACTTAAATAACTATGATGATCTAACTGTAGTTACTATTACAAAAGACCCAGTTATGTAGTTAAAACTAGTTGACGTAGGTATAACATGTTATTTGAAATTGTACAATATCCTGACTTGTATACAGGGACTATATATGAGTTATTATTACACACATGTATTTACATTAAATTGAACTGTGAGTCGCTTATCATAACAACTGTATTTTTATACAACAAATAATATATGTGATGAAAAAATGTGTTATAAAACTATATATGTATGCATACTTGCACAAATGGCTGGAACATATTAATGTAGATTCCCTTTCCCAAACAGTATATATGCAGCCAACCACTTTGAAAAGATCTAGGCCAAAATGAAAGGGTTATATCAATGTACCTTATGTATTTTATATGCAATATAAACGAATGGTATGTTTTATTCAGGCTCGGTTTCTATTTTGCCCCATTGATTCCTGTAGTGGTTGTACTTCGGCTGATCAGCCTTTTCTATCTAAGGAAGGTCAGTATTCACGTTTAACGAACTATTCTGTCATGAAACTTCACATTCTCATTTAAACCAGAAACAGATGTCGCTGCATTAGCAAACGCTCATACGACTGCCTATTTCAGGTCGTCACAAATTGACCTATGCGTCAGCCAATCAAATGTGCGTATATAAAATCGTTAGGTATCAACAGGGGAGATAACACATAAATGAGATAGAGTATCGGTGATGACCGAGTGTTCAGATTGTTTAGTAACCATTCTGATAGCAGAACTTAGCATTGTTTGTATCGCGCGATTTTATTGCACAGTTACGTACACTTTATCATGAAGATTTAAATGAAAACGGTCAAATCGAAGCGACATTTTATACAATGCATATTTAATCATTTTCGTTTTCCTTATATTTTATAAAACATGAATGGTGGAATGTATTTTAGTAAATGAGTAAGTTGACATAAATAGTTAACAATACTCGTTAAGAAATGAAATATTTAACATTTTTACTAGGAAATTAAAAATGATGAAATACGCTTTTAAGTATAGTTTAGCCCTATGTGAGTTTGGTAGAATTATGCCCTGGTTTGTTTACCCATGGAACATGACTACGCGAACAGTAATGTTGAAAACGGCGTACGCCCCAATAAAACCAATTGTATATCTTTTATCGCAGTTATCAGCGTTATACAACTGTAATCCACCCGAGAAGCCGTACCAGGCTTCCAGATCGAATGCCTTTTTTGTGATGTCACTATTCGTGGCGTTCATGCTGGTCAGTTTTCCAGTGGGATATGTCTTGGTCAAGTAAGTAATGTATTCGAGTCGTGCGTGTGGTCGAAAAGGAGTTTGTTTTGTCGCATCTCCGTGTCGGATTTCACCTGAAAGGAATGTGAGTGAGAAACTAGAGGGGCTACGTTTCTAACTGTTTGTCAGCAGTATATAAATACAGACACTACATTAAAACCGGTTAGTTAAGGCTTGTTTTGATTATGCTGAACAATAAGCTCAATAAGTGCAGTAATATGGATTTCCTTAACAATTACATGCGTTGAAAATAGGATACATATAACATTGGAACTAGTATCTGATAAAGAAAATAAATGATACAAAAGCAAGACTTATTAGTCGCCGGGCAAAAACCCGCGACTTCTATTTTTAATAGGTTTTCTGAAATCACATGGGAGGGGGATTATTATTAGAAAGAAACACATTTAGATGTCTTGAACATATTACAATTGTGTTTGTTTAAAAACACTAAGTAATGACACATCTAAAATGAAATAAATATTCCGATGTTTTAGGTATTTTCAGTTTCTTTATTTGGACTCGCATTTATGTTTTTTTGTTTTATTTACGAAGACAAAATAGTCCCTATTAGCTAGACTGGTATACATTTATTTTACACTATATACTACATGTAATCAAAAGGCGATAACTACAAACCTTTACGTCGCAGTCTAATTTGTTTACTTACGCGCACCTGCGTGACTCGCGAATACCAACTGCGTAGATCAATCTCCTTTGCAGAGAGCCGCTCTTTACACTCACTTACAAATAGTAAATTATAGGTGATTTAAAATGTTTATTTGGTTCGAAACAAATGAAGAAAAGAACAAATCGAGATAAAACTGGTTTTAATGGAAAAATGACTTTGAACGAACACTCTCTGCCTATAAAAAGAATTTCATGAACGACACCTCTGCGAATAAGAAAGAATCGGGTCTTTCGTACACAATTATTTCGTCCTTGAAAATTTTAAATATGTCATTTAATTCCCTAAAGGCATATTGCTTCCGATCTGCATATTGTTATGCATCATTGACACAAGGGCGCTCATCATAATATAATTTTAAAACATGAGTAGTTTGTTATTTTCATTATCTAAGTTTATGTTCGAAATTAAGTTTAAATTATACAACAATTTCAATGAGATTTAACTGTTTAGTTGATATTATATTTCGAAGGTGGTCTAATTTATAAATATTGGACTACATTTCAACATTTGTTAAAGTATGATATAATTAGGATGCCAAGCTAATATCATTTTGAGAAAAAGAGAAAACTCATGTCTTCAGCGATTTAACCCTTATCTCATTGTTTTAAAAGTAGATTGCTGCAAAGGTGTACACTGTTGACTTTAAAAGAGGAAAGGTAAAATGACGTGCTATTGCATGCAAATCCTAAATTGTCTGTTTTGTGGTTTTATTGAAAAATAATAAAATTCAAATATTCTGACAAACATCTTGAAAAGTGTATGTGGAATTCAAAAATCTTATAATTATTCCTTAATGAAAGCACTGTATACATACTAAGATTAATGATTGGCAGATTACTCATTTCCATTACTGTTTATGATCAATAATTAGTTGGTTGTGTGTATGGTAAACCTACTTTGGAATGGAGATTGATCATAAACAATGAAAGGCTTCAATTATCATTTACTTCGTTGACAAAACAATGCAAGTTATGATACATTTTCACTTGACCCCACCCCTGATGTTCCAATATGCCCCTCAGTTGATAACTGTTTATTCAACTACTATAATGTTAGTGTTATGCATAACTGCACTATGGATATCCGGCGACATTGATGCGTTGCATCAACTTTCTCTTGTAATCTACTTATATCGATATCAAAAGGTTAATTCCGACTACATGTATTAATAACAGGTCAAACTTTAAAGCTGAATTTCAAGATGGTAAAATTGCATTATGATGACAGTGATCTTTGACCGTTTCCACCCTGACACAAACGACATTTAACTCCTCCTTAGAAGCAGACGTCTCTTGAAAGCTATACCCTTTCTACACAAAGCACTTAAAAAGGGTCTTTATTATTTCTAGAATCGTTATTTTACACTCAAACCTTATGTCGTGTGCCCTCAAAGAAATCGTCTTTATTTTGAGTACCCACAACACATGGTTTGATTGATAAATCAAACAGATATAGCGTGGCGAACCGACAGTTTATTCCTCCTTATCGATTCATCTGTATTAATATACATTTCAGACAGAGGCCATCGCCAATGTGTGGTCCATTCCGGATCTATGACTTTCCCACAGATATAGTAGACATACAGGTGGACAATTCCGCGGAATGGTTTTCTTCTTTATGGGGAGTTATGACCTCCTCGGCTTTCATCGTACTGGTAGTAGTCATGCTTTCGTAAGTACTTTTCTCGGTTATTTTAAAACAGTTTCCATCAAACAGACAGATTGGTATGCCTTTAAGCAGAAGGTTGATGAAACCATTGTATTGATCATAATGAGGAATAACCTTTTTTTGTCAATGTTTTTTCTCTTGTTCTAACACTTTATATAATTACACATGCTATTTTTTCCTAAGAGTTATCAAATCAGAATAGTCTATATATATAGTCATACGTGTAATGCGAAATTACATTCTTAGAAAACGAGACAGTAGTAAAGTATTCATTCAAAACATCAAGCTGTATTTGACCGCTATAGAGTTGACGTAAATCACTTGTGTTCAATGTATGCGGTAGCTATATACAAGGGGAGGTAACCAGTATAGACACCATTGTTGGTTTATAACAGACTTACTAATGTA
The DNA here is from genome assembly GCA_031761405.1 of Serripes groenlandicus. Classification (NCBI taxonomy): domain Eukaryota; kingdom Metazoa; phylum Mollusca; class Bivalvia; order Cardiida; family Cardiidae; genus Serripes; species Serripes groenlandicus. Next base: position 97,183,735 of record JASEVX010000004.1, read on the forward strand.
TTGTAGTACTACGGGTACCAGTCTAACCGACTCCGTTAACCCTTTCCCACATACAACAAATCAACAGTAGACGACTTCTTTGAAAACCTCTATAAATAAATGTATAATTATTGAATAGAGTTGAAAACATGGTGTCAAAAGCAGAAATTGCTCGTTTTGAGCAATTTCTTCTTTTGTCGCCATGTTTTCAAAAAGTCGTCTGCTGCAGAGGCGTCGGAAAGTGTATATATTAGAGAAATGGTTGCTGGTTATAGTAAAAACGCTGTTTGATGCAGAGGTGACAAAGTGTTTACATGTGGAAAAGAATTAACAATTTGTTTGTAGATATTGGTACAAATACATGTATGACAAAAAAAATAAACATAAGTATTTAATAACATTTGTGGGAAAGGTTTAAATGTGTTGTATCTATATACCTGACATGGCCTTGTTAGGACATCAGGGTTAAAGGGTAGGTTTCATTATGCATGGGTTCTTTTAAGTCCCCAAACTAGTTTCTGACCGGTTTGGGAACGATAGGTTTGCTCGTGTCCGTCGGAGTCCGTCAGTACACCTACTCCAAAGGTCAATGTCACAGTTTGGGCTCAAACAATGGCCGACCGCAATTTCGTGTCCGGGCTGCATCTTCCACATGCTTATATGGATTTTGATATTACTTTACAAAACTAGTCTCCTTAACAAGATGATGTGTCCAAAAATGCACATACAATACACAATGGGCTATTCTCGTCCGGTATGGGACTTTCGTAGTGCTTGCAATATTCCATTAACGTGTTTCAGGATGTCACTGTATTACTGCTCCAGGATTAAATCAGCCAATACTAAGATAATTGATAATCTCAGAAAACAAGTATTACAGGTAAGTACAATTGAATTACATTATCTATACCATTTCCGAGAGTTTAAAATTCTTGGGAAAGGAAACAGCAACATTATTTAATTAGGCACTGTTTTATCTGTTTCAAAAGTCGTCCGCTGCAAAGAGGGACGTCAATTGTCGTCTGTAAAATGCTTAAGGATTTGAATCGCTTTGAGTAATAGGTGATGCAAAACGCAAGGATACAAAGTTAAAGTGTATCAAATAGAATCCTACGAGTACCAGAAAACATAAATCGTGTCATAACTGTAAATAAGACTTGTCTACGTCCTGTTCATGTTAACCCTTTCAGCGCCGAATTGTAAAGTAGACTGTTCCATGTTCAAACTCGGACGAGTCTATTTTCATGTTATAGGATTTTTGGAATATTTTTATAACTCACAGCCAAACAATGCAGATTTCAGGTGAGACAGCTCGTTAGGAGCTGACTCACCTGATTATGCATTGTTTGCAAACAGATCAATATTGCCTTTGGCGCTGAAAGAGTTAAGAAAGTCATATTTAAAAATAGTTTAACTCATTTTGTTATATAAATGTATTGAATTCGCATTTGTAACATCAAAAAAGGTAATTTCAATAAGAAGTCATTTAGGTGTGTTGCCATGTTTATCGTCACACGACTTAAGAAGCGAGTACAATCAAATACATTCTTATCATTAATTGTCTTTCATTTGTAGGGTAAAATTTCATCAAAAGTATTAATAGATCTAACCAGAGACCTAAAATAACATTATTTTAGTATGTCTCTGATCTAGCTAGACTTTCAATAAATGCGTGGTGCTTCAGGAAACCGATTGCAGCCTAATGACCTACGTACATTCCCATCAGCCTGTTAGCATAAATATGCACTGATCACAATAAAGTTACTGAAGGTTTCAAGCAATTTTTAGAGAAACAATGTGTATTTGGATCGCATCCGATAACTTGGATTCGCAAGCATATCTTTATCTACTGTTGTAATAAATACGTCAATTCTTTCTCACATACAGATCATTTCTAACGTCTCAGGAGCAGACGATGTTTGAAAACATTGTGGCAAAAGGAAATTGATCATTATGAGCAATTTCCCCCATTTTCCAAAATGTTTCCAACTCGATCATTGTTTGGCCAAAATATTTTAAAAATCATCTGCTGCTGATTTGTTGTATGTTGGAAAGGGTTAAGGTTTGTTTAACTAGGGCAAGACTGTACATTTTCGTTTTTCAGGACGAAAAGGACAAAGAGTTCCTACTGGAGAAAGTAAACCGTTATGCAAATGAAGAGAACTGTAACAGCATGGATAAAAAGAAGCTTAACGAAGTTCGTGTCGATAACAATCAAGTAAAACAACCAAACGGAAATGCGTCTAGTGACGTGGACCAATCTCAACATGACCCTGATAAAGACTTGAGGAATAAAATGGATATTGGGTCATCCAGATCGAGATTTGATGGAGTATGGCAGGTAAATATGAGTTGTTTGGTGCTTTTGTTTAATGGTATTTTCAAGGTCAATTTTATTAGTTAGGCCAGCGTTATGTGGATTGGTATAGACAGGTGTATTGTTCATAGGAAAATGTGTACCAAGTTTTATTTGAAAATGTTGAACGTTCTTTTAATTATGGGCAAGGTTAAACTTTTTATATTAATTTCTAAGTCCAAAAAGGGACATAACTAAATAATGTTTAAGGCAGAGTTATGTGACTTGGTATAGACATGCGTATTGTTTCTTAGAACATGTATACCAAGTTTCATTTGAATATACGTAACTGTTTATGAGTTATGAGGTAAGATTAAAGTTTGTTAACGACAACAAGTGGAAAAGGTAAACATAAGTCTGTAATTTGCGTCTGACACTGCATTTTGTTCTAAATTAAATTAACTCAAAACAATTATAATGATTCCTAAAATTCTATCTGTTTACAGGCTGAGGAACAAACGGAGTGGTAACAGACCATCCATCAACAAACGTGACACTTTGTTATTATGTATCAGTTTAAAGACCTAAAATATCACAATTATATAATATATCTGTACACATCTTATGGTTTCTTAACCCATTCAGTCATACAGACGCTTATTGACGCCTCTGCAGCAAATGATTTTTGATAACACTTTGAAAAAAGGAAAAATTGCTCAAAACAAGCAATTTCACTTTTAGCCACGATGATTTTAACTTTCTTCAGTTATTAAATTTCATTTACATATGTTTTCAGTTATTATACTTTCATTTACACATTTGTTCATGTTTTAGTGTAAATGTTTTCATAGTCGTCTGCTGCAGATTTGTTGTATGTGGTTAAAGGGTTAATAACAAGAACTATTAAGAAAACCTAATCGAGCGTGTGATAGAAGAATTGAGTGACTATTCAGACTGGTCTAAGGGAGCACAAGCCAGACTTGACTCTTGTCGGTAACAATCCTTACCCAAATATAGACGATGTTTCATGCTCCTACAGTACAGCACATGATTTTTCAAATAAAATAAAGTCAAAATGTAACGAAATACGGGCATAACTTGACAATTATTAGAGCCATACTTTAGTGACTTGGTATAGACATGCGGATTGTTTATATGAACATGTGTACCAAGTTTCATATGAATATGAGTAACTGTTTTTGAGTTATGAGGTAAGGTTGAAGTTTTGTGACGACTACGCCAATGGTATCACAATAGTCCGACTTGTGCTGTAAACAGAGCGCAAACACACGCATTTCGATGAATTCGAGGTAAACGATTGTAACTACATCTTGAACAAGATGTAGTTACAACCGTTGTGCATGAAGCAATCGATATGTTACTAGAACAGGTTATAGAAATCTAAAAAGTATCGATCTCTATACATTTCAGAGGAAAATTAGGCTGAGTACAATTGTTTGAATTGATTATTAAATTTTGTAAAATCCGTAGATATTTGCCAATTAAATTTCTTAACAAATCTGTTCTCTTTCACTGCCAAATTTCACAAAGTCGACTCTTCCATGTTGAAAATTGAATATTCCATTTTTCATCAAACAGGACATTTGGTAAGAGCTAATGTCTAAGTGGCAAACAATGCAGATTTCAGGAGAGACAGCTATGTATGAGCTGTCCGACCTAAATCTGCATTGTTTTCAGAAACATTTAAATGCCTTTGGCAGCGAAAGGGTTAAAACAATATCACGCAATGCCACAATATTATATTTCAAATATCGCTTATTTCTTAGACTGATGACATTAACTCTTTACAGTGCGGCACTACCATAAACAGAGCGAACTATAATATTTGAATAATGCATATTTTAGTAATAGGAAGAATTGTAGTAAGACGAGGTATTCAGACCTGACACCATTTTAATGTCAAACCACTAAAATAAATGCCAATTAAGTCATCATCATCATCATCATCATCATATGGGTTTGCTTACACTCGCCTTTCGACATAAAGCCATTTGGCGAGCAGTAATGCCAATTATGCACGGACTCATAAGCTTTTTATCGTTTAACACTTTCCCTCATATAGACACTTTCTGACGCCTCTGCAGCAGACGGCTTTTTGAAAACATAGTGACAAAAGAAGAAATTGCTCAAAACGAGCGATTTCTCCTTTCGACACCATGTTCTCAACTCTATTCAATTATTGTACTTTTTGGTTTGTTTTCAAAGTCGTCTGCTGCAGATTTGTTGTATGTGAGAAAGGGTTAAGGAACGGTGGAATTCAAACATGAGTGCTATAAGACCCTGCCATGCGAAGACCGACCCGAAGTTCGGAAATGTGCGACCAGCAATCTGATCAGAACCTTCATTGTTCGCTAACACGTTGGACAAACATCCTAAAAGCTTCTAGCAAACGTAAATGACTGACCAGGGGCGAAGCTCCCTTTAGGCACTGTAGACACGTGCCTACACATTTTTTCTGAAAATGCCCCAAAATACAGCTGCGGCGATACACATCTGCGTAATGTATCGACTAGATAGAAAAGTGATGATCAGTGATTCCTGAAACAGAAAATCCACAGGAGGCGAAAAGTGTATATCCGGGTACGCCTGTGTGGCATGCTTAGGCTGATCCGGGTCGATACTTTACGCAGAGTCCACAATGTTGATTTTCTCACGAGAAGGCCAACACGTGGATTATTGCAAACTACGCCCCTGCTGACAGCACGAGTATATATATATTATTTGGTAGCAATTATTATACATTAAACGCCGGCTTTTGTATGGCCTGTATGTTTTCCGTTGACGTATAAGATTACTGTGTGTGTGGATGCCCAATATACATTATACTAGAACATCTCAGTTTCAAGTTACATATTAAACAAATGTATACATATCTTTTATTAGCCGTTCTCTATGTCTGGTTTCTTGTTTGATGCTTTCAGCTAATTTTTCCCAGTTATGTCGCGGCGTTTTCTGGGAAAGTTACCAGTTCTACTGGTCCATCTATCCTTGAACTAGTCAGTTAGTAGTTAACGCTAACCCCGCAACCCCGAGCGCCAATGAGACAGCAATTACTACCATGTTTAAAGTATTTGGTATGACCCGGTCGCGGATTAAACCCACCATCTCCCGCACCCTAGGCGGACGCTCTACCACTACACCGTCAAGTCGGTTGTCTGCTTTTCTGAGACGATCAGATACCATTAGTCAAAGTTAAAATCCAGGATAACACGGGAGGCGAACCCGTGACTATTGCTCCACAACTGAGTCACTATCTCACAAACAAAAAAAAATAAAAAAATGTTTTTGCTCTTAATTTGAAAACTTATAATAACAGGTAAGGTTAACCGTTTATCGGTGATCAATATAAATATATATATATATATATGCATATATAATTATGTTGTGTCCTGCTCTGAATAGTTCCTAAAGAAAAATGTATTCCAAAAATATTCTTGAAACAGATGAAATCCTTGAATGTAAAAGAGCAAATTGTGTGTGTGTTGTTTTTCTCCTCTTAAAATGACAATATAGTCACATGGGAAAAACTTAAGCTTTTTCTCTCATGATTAATTTCAACAACTCGAATACTACTGGAAAACGACAGACAATTAACAACTTTTTTTTCTTCGGCGATAGCCGATTAGCTGGGGTTTTGACCTAGATGTTAAACAAATGATCTAGATTGTAGACCATCAAATGTTGTATCTAATGAATAATGTCGAAGAAATAAGGGAAATGGAACGTTTTGATTGGTTCATAGTTAAGTTGGCGATCCTACGAGAAGCACGAATAAGGTGAAGTTTTAAAATGAAATGTTCTGCATGCTAACCTATAATTGTTTTCCTTAACAAATAAATTTCAGTGAAAAAAATCAGTGAAAACGTATGAAATATAATATTTAAGAGCAAAATATTAATTATTTTTAAAACATGATATGTTTTCAGTTATTTATCGTCAATTGAAATGTATACACCTCTCGGGAACCTCACGTAATCTCCAGTAATGCTACGGTAATTCTCGGCCTTGATAATCTATTTATAGAAACTGAAGCTGGATTAGCCTTTGGTAAACACATAGATTATTGTTATGATTTAGTAGTTGATACTGGGAAAAAGATATAAACAAGTTGATTCCATCCTTTCCGTTTAGTATTTAATAATTTCTGAGAGTTTACATAATTTTGGCTGACACGTGATTCTAAAAAGAAAGAGATAGCGGTCAAATTCCGCTGACTTGCTGAGAACTATAGTCCCTAAACAAAACTTTGTTTGCGTAGTTTTGGTCCAAAATGACGGTAACCATTTTCGCCTGGTGAGTTCTTTCGTGCATAATGGGAGGTAACTCTTTTCAATGATATATGGTGTTCTACATGAGAAACGCTTAGAAAGTGTGACAATTTTAAGACTGAAACTGGTCGATTTACATGGAAACAAAGAAGGATTGTGTATTGTAACCTAAACAAATCAAAGCGCCGATGGCACTGTAGTGGCGATCGTATGGAAAATCCTGCAAAGTAACAAGCAGAATCACGGTGTAGGCCTTTCGATTTTCAATAATAGTGCACTCTGGTACGGGTAAATTCGAGAAAATCTGCATCTTTTGACATTAGACTAATGTTAGTTTGCCAGAATGTTGATTTGGTGATTTTTAAGTTACGTTCTAAAATTGGTCATGATGTGTTAAAGATTAGGCCATTCCAAATTTAAGAAAAATCTAGTTGGTACTCGATAGACTACCGTTTTAGCTCTTTAGTATGTTTGTCTTGGTTATTTGTAATCTAAATTGTTTGGGTTATCACATGTTCATCACCAGGTCGCTAGGTCATATTAAGATAAAATATTGTGTACACTTTAGAAATGAATAAATTATCATAGAAAGGAGAGAAAACAGTATCCATAAGTTTGGTGTTTGTTTCAATGATGTCCAATACTGAACAGGTCTGTTCAATTTAGTTCCTTCACATTGAGGGTTTTCTCTCTAGAAAAAATAAACTGCTTTGAAAACGATTTGAGATAAAAAAAAAAAAAAACACAAACTAGAAATATTACTGAAGTTGATGAATACCCCCAGCTGGTGCCTGACAATATACATATGTATGAGAAATTCAAGGGGCCATAACTTATTTAAAAATAATTCCAGTGCAACACGCCGACAATATGCACAACTAAGCTTGGCAATCAATCATTATTGTGAAGTTATATTGAATTCTGACCAAGGATTGCTGAGAAATAGTGTTCACAAGAAATGTCCACAGACCAACGGACCGACAAACCGACTGACCGACAAGCGTGACTCCTATATAGCCCCATTAACTATGTATCTGGGGGTATAACAATGCTCATAAAGCACAATTTCTCTATTTGCCAAACTGTTCAATTGACACAAATATAGGCATATATGATAATACTCGATCTCCAACTAAATTAGGCTACACTTTCAGCATTGATTACTTATTGACTCTAGAACGTACAGAGGGTTGCGCTCGAACGTGTATAACTTGTGTATACATTGACATCGTGTCATTTAAACCGGTGTAAACCAGTCTTATCATCTCGACGCTTTCATATATTGCAACAACTACAAAATAAAGCATTTATTATATTGAGATTCAAGAACAATCGATTACAAGTCTCGCGAGCTATTTATAGAACCTTTTGGAATTTTCAGACGCCCGTCATTGAGGTGTTTTGAGTTACAAGGCAGATAGAACGAGCAATGATATTTATTATCTGCCTAAACATGAAGAAAGATAATATTTACATAGTTTAACTCTATGTAGATATTATCTCGATACATCCCAAATCTTAGTATCAATCCGGTACCGAAGTAGCACTGACATGATTATTATTAATCGTGTCTCTGCATCACTGACGGAACTATATATTTGGCGGTTTAACGGATGTAGGTTAATTGGTTTGCAGTTGTGAATAAAAAGTCAAGGGGCTGTTCAAAACTGACTATGCAAATGTGTTCGTTGTTGTTGTTTCCGTTAAGCATTGTGGCGATTGTCCAACAAATCGCCACAAAAACGCGCAAGCTACACTCGATTACCGATTCTATATATGTTAATGAACAATGTTCTAATCGAACAATGGTCCACCTGGTTCACGATTATAATGCATTACCAATTCAAGGAGCTGTCAAATTCTTAGATATACAACATTATTGTGCAAATTTTATAATTCATTAAAAATTACTGATTGTTTTGATTATTAACAAATCCTTTCTGATATTCAAGTCAAATAATATGCCATTTATCCCTTTTTAAAGATTTTTCTTGTTTAAAGATAAGAATGTACCTCTTTTAACGCAGAATTTCTATCACCATCTATTCGAAGACTGTCATTTTTTCATATTCTAATTAGGAATAAACGTATAGGTAATGGTATTATGTCAGAAAAACATAAGTAATGAGTAGCATTTCATCAGTAAATACTAATACATTGGTGCATATGCGAGATATGAACGTCTTGCCACCATATCAATGGACCATTAAACACTCTTCTTTTTAAGCATTGTGGAAATGGCCAGAGAAGCTGCTGATATTAACCTACACAAAGCGCACATGTCCACATTCCAAAATGAGCCGTCTCGCGAGAAAACCAACATTACGACCTCTGCATAATGTGTAGACCAAGATCAGCCTGCGCAGACTAATCAAGGCCTACACAGTCCTTCTCAGGGGCATAGAGGTATAAAGTAATGATTCCTGAAACAGAAATCAAAATCTACATGAGGCGAAAGGTGTCTATCCAGGTAAGCCTGCGCGGCATGCTCAGGCTTATCCGTGTCGATACTTTATTCAGTCCTCAATGTTGATTTTCTCGCGGGACGGCTCAAATGCTTTCGAAATAATCCAGCAATGGAATATAGGGTATTTGGAAAGTGAGTTAAATAAACTTTCAACAAAACAAAGATAAGTATTGTTTTATATTTTATTGTATTTTTCACCATCATTTAAAATGATAAAAAAATGGAAGTATGAAATCTACCATTGCACAAAATACATGTATAAGTCATTTACCAGTATATCTTTCTTTCCTTATAGAAAATGAGCATTCACACAACACAAACATAAGATGAAGAGGAAGCCAAGATCAGTGTACATAATCAGTTACCCTTATGCTCTTTTTACAATGAATTTGAACTGACTCTTTACCCAATATAGACAATTTCTGTCGCGACTTTGTTTCTTACAGAAACATCGTGTCAAAAGGAGAAATTGCTTAACATCATCAATATCTTCATAAAGAAAAAATTCTCGTTTTCTCACAATTGTTTCAACTCAATTAAAGAGATTTTTGCTTATTTTGTCTTAAAAATTACAAAGACATCTGCTGTAAATTTGCTGTATGTGGGAAAGGGTTAACAAAGAATACACTCATTTGTCAATGTTTTCTTTTATTTACTTCAGTTGTTTTTGAATCGCCTTATGAAAAACCTATCCGATTCAAGTATATTTACATTCCAAGGTTTTTGTGCTAAACAAAAAGAAAAGAGCGAAACCGTAATTTATCACATGAAAAAATTCACTATTACTGCAGGTGCTGAAAATGAAAAACTGCAAGTAATCCATAGTTAGTCTAAAATAACTACCTGTGCAGTTTTCATATGGTATAATAAAGGTCTATCACATCCATTTTAGCAAAAGACAAACTAGTCACTTATCCACGTCTATCCAGAGCTCTAGATAAGAAGAGTATGCCACATCCCGAAATGCATATATTACTCTAAAACCTTATGTTGTGGGTACTCAAAAGAATCGCTGAGACAATAATTTTAAGTACCCACAACATAGGGTTTAGTTGACTCATACAAGAGATTATGTTGGAAAAGGACGAGATTACTCCTCCTTATCCAGGGGCGTAGCTTTGCAATAATCAATGTGTAGGCCGTCTCGTGAGAAAATCAACATTGTGGACTCTGTGTAAAGTATCGACCCGGATCAGCCTAAGCATGCCACACAGGCCTACCCGGATAGACACTTTTCGCCTTCTGTGGTTTTTCTGTTTCAGGAATCACTACTCTATACATCTATCCCCCTAAGACGGAATGTGTCGGCCGGATCAGTCTGCGCGGACAGCGCAGGTTGATCTAGTCGATATATTACGCAGATGCATTTTGGCGCATTTCGAGAAAAAATGTGAAGGCACGTGCCTACAGTACCTAAAGGGAGCTACGCCCCTGTTATCTGGTCATCCAAAAGTCAAAACACAATCTCATAAAATACTGTATACATATAGTCAATGCTATTTCTCTATTGAAGTTCTTCAGAAGCAAAACCATTGTAAGTACTTATTGATACAAAATGTAGTTACGACTGTTTTTCATGTAGCCAACAATATCCATGCGTCTTTAACTTGCTTTTTCTAACACATACAAATCAATTTTTTGAGATAGTGAAATCTAAAGAAATAATGACAATTTCCAAAGTCGATTTTATCAAAAACGGAGTCATATATGAACCCAGTTCATGGTAAAAAGGAAAAATTGGCTTTCGTGAACAGTTTAGATCAATATCAACATGTGCTTCTGCAAAGTCTACATGGTTAACATTTATTGCTTACTCAAACTTGTTTGAAGCTTCTATCAACTTGTGTAGATTCTGTTAAATCAGAACAGACATATTAGGCTGATCTGAACCTAGACAATTCAGAAATGCCAACTTGTATATTTACAGTTTTCCAATGAACAGGGGGGTCATATAAGGAATATTAACGCCTATGTGGCAGTCATAGAGGTGGTGGTAACAGTATAGAGCTTTGTATCAACTAGCAGATCAACTTTTTCAATACATTAATGTTTATGAGCAATGGAAAAGCATCTCTAAATTTCTTTAAATCTGCAGAAAACTTTGAATGAAAATTTCTGGGCAAAAAAAAGAAACGTCTCTGAATGAAAGTATAATTTTTTAAAAGAGTTCTGCTGCAGAGGCATCTGTTTGTGGGAAAGGGTTAATCGATTCTTTGGAAGGGTCTACATGTAGCACATCGGGTAATAGGTTCAAGGAACAGAGCAGCTGGTAGAAAACTTTTGTTTTACCCGCTCCCACATACAAAAAAATTGCAGCTGAAATCATCTAGGCAACAATATGGAAAATATTAAATATTATAATGTAGTTCTTGAATAAACTTCAAAATATTGTGGCAATAGGAGAAATTGGTCATCTTGAGCAATTTCTCTGTTCTGTAATAATGTTTGCAATAGACGTCTGATGCATATGTTTCTGTAAGTGGGAAAGAGTTATAGAAAAATAATTACAAAATAGGCAGAAAGGTAGAGAGCACAAAAAGAAATTAACATAACAGAGAGAAACACATTTAGAACCAATTATTTACGAATCTGAACAATCAACAGTTGATGTTGGCTACTACTGCTGACAGAAAACCAACATTACGGCATACATGACAAATGCTGATTCAGATTGGCTTCCACATGCAAGCCATCTCATCTCATCCATCTAAAACCTTGAGCAATGATTGTGGATACTTATCAGCTCTGAAACTACACTTACTAAACAAGAGAGTGCTGTGCTAAGTTTTTCCTGTATCTGTTTAACCCTTCCCCACATGTAGATGATTTCTGACGTCTCTGCAGCAGACAGCTTTTTGAAAACAGTGACAAAAGAAGAAATTGCACAAAACGTGCAATTTCTCGCTTTTGCCACAATGTTTTCCACTTTTAGTCATAGGTTATCCATTCAATTACAGAGATTTTCTATTTTTTGATGAAATACGTTCAAAGTATTCTGCTGCAGAATTGCCGTATGAGGGAAAGGGTTAACCCTTCCCCACATGTAGATGATTTCTGAATGTCAGAAAGGGTTAAATTCTCTTTTATGCAGCCAAGAGCTTCTGCACTTACAGTATATTCTTCCAAATTTCCCAAATATTATTCTTTTGTCAGCAGATGCATCTAAAATATGATATCAGGTAAATAGGTAATCATGGGAGCCTCTTACAGCAGATTGAGAGTTCTACAACTAACCCTTTCACACTTGCAGACACATTCAGACTCATTTGCAGCAGACTACTTTTGAAAACATTGTGGCAAAAAGAGAAATTGCTCATGATGAGCAATTTCCCCTTTTGCCTCAATGTTTATAACTATATTTAATGATTAAACTCTCATTTATGGAGATGTTTCACGTTTTTGTCAGCATGCTTTGAAAGTCGTCTGCTGCAGTAAATTGTTGTTTATGGGAAAGGGCTAACTTGTTATAACCAGACTTGTCACATACCTGTCTTAAATTCACTGGTGTTTTATATATTACTTACAGATCACAGAGCTCAAGATAAGGCACGTATTTCATGTTCCAAAATTATTAATTGAGACTCAAACCCTATGCTGTGGGTACTCCAAACAAATCGTCTGCCTGCGAGGATTATTTTGAGTTCCCACAACAAAGGGTTTGTTTGAGTAATTAAGACGGATACATGTATAATCATATTGTGGAGGAAAACACCAGTTTACTCCCCCATATCTAGAGCTCCGAAACATTATCATTATTTAATGCATTTTAATTTTGGTTTTGTTTTCCACACACACACACACACTCAGACCATCACATACAGCCATTAATACTTAACCCTTTCCCACATACAACAAATCTGAAGCAGACAACTTTGAAAACATCTAGGCAAAAACATGAAAATTCTCTATAAATGAAAGAAGAATTATAAAATGGTGTTGAAAACATTGTGGCCAATGGAGAAATTGATCATCATGAGCAATTTCACCTTTGGCCACATTGTTTTCAAAAGTCGTCTGCTGCTATTGCGTCAAAACGCGCCTGCATGTGGGAAAGGGTTACGTTTACTCTTTTCTCTGCAAGTCTCACAATTCAGCAGTTGAACCATTAAATGTATTTGTTTTCTAAAATACATTTTTATAAACAAGAGTGTTCAATGAAACTCAAGTGTTTCATCCAATACATTAGTAAGTGAAAGCCTGACGGACAAATAATGGGAAGTGATCCATCAGTTCTCCCTGCCAAATCAAGCTACACAATTATTGCTAAGGAGTAAACTTGTCAGTTCCTCAAACTCTTACTACATTACATAGCCCTATGTTGTGGTACAATGTCTCAATGAGATTACTCTTTTGGGAACTCACATCTAAGAGTTTTGAAGTAAAACAAGGATTTAAGAAAGTTAACCCTTTTCCTCATACAACAATTCTGAAGCAGACGACCTTGAACATATTTTGTCAAACAAGAGGGCCATGATGGCCCTGGATCGCTCACCTTAATTATACAATGTACTGCAATGCAAAACACATCAAGACAATTATTCTGAATGCAACCTCCACAGTGTTAACAATATTTTCCTTCATTTAGCCAAGTGATCTATATTTTTTTACCTGATATGACCCATATTCCAACATGGACTAGATATCATCAAGACAACATTCTTACAAAGTTTCAACTAGCTCAAAGTAAAAATGCGGCCTCCGGAGTTTGAACAATATTTTCCTTTATTGACCTAGTTTCTGATCCAATATGACCCATATTCGAACTTGACCTAGATATCATTCAGACAAACATTCTGACCAAATTTCAAGCTGCTGAAGCAAAAAATACGGCATCCAAAGTGTTAACAAGATTTTCCTTCAATTTGACCTAGTGACCTAGTTTTTGACCCGGCATGACCCATATTCGAACTTGGTCTAGATATCATTCAGCTCAACATTCTGACCAAATTTCAAGCCGCTGAACCAAAACATACGGCTTCTACTGAGTTAACAAGATTTTCCCTCAATTTGGCCTAGTGACCTATTTTCTGATCCAACATGACCCATATTTAAACTTGACCTAGATATCTTTAAGACAAACATTCTGACCAAATTTCAAGCTGCTGAAGCAAAAAATGCAGCATCCAAAGTGGTAACAAGATTTTCCTTCAATTTGACCTAGTGACCTAGTTTTTGACCCGGCATAACCCATATTCGAACTTGAACTAGATATTTTTAAGACAAACATTCTGACAAAATTTCAAACTTCTGAAGCAAAAATTGCGGCCTCTGGAGTGTTAACAAGATTTTCCTTCAATTTGACCTAGTGACCTACCTTTTAACCCGACGTGACCCATGTTCGAACTTGACCTTCATATCATCAAGACAAACTTTTCTGATAAAGTTTCAACATGCTCAAGTTGAAAATGTGGCCTCCAGAGTGTTAACAAGATTTCCCTTCAATCGACCTAGTGACCTAGTTTTTGACCTCATATGGCCCAGTTTCGAACTCTTCCAAGATTTTATGGAGATGAACGTTCTGATAAACTTTCATGAAGATTAGATGCAAAATGTAGCCCGTAGAGTGTTAACAAGCTCAAATGTTGACGCCGGACAAAATGTGATCGCAATAGCTCACCTTGCACTTCGTGCATAGGTGAGCTAAAAATAGAAAATCTCTATAATTGAATAGATAACCTATGACTAAAAGTGGAAAAGATTGGGGCAAAAGAAGATGTGTCTATATGAGGGAAAGGTTTAAATACAACCTTAATCTAGTGATAAGATCCGGGGAATGCAAGATATTGCTCACAGCAGGGTTTTTTCCCTTGTGTTGTATGTGAGAAAGGGTTAAAAAGTCCAGCACATGTTACCTTTCATTGACTCAAAACATTATTGTGAGATTTTGGATTAATAAACATGTTAATTCATACATTTGTACAAGGAACTTAGCAAAACTCCAGTGTTTGTATCATAGTCTTATTCGAAGCCATATGACTAGAAATGGCTAGTTTTTCAGAAAACAAAACAGTAATAAATAATCATGCATAAATAATGATAAATAATAAAACATTCATAAGAATACACACATTAGTACAGCTAGTTTGAACACAAAAAATTTACAATTATTTCCACTTATTTACAATTGGTTTGTGACATTACTTATGACACTTAAAAAAACATAAAACAACAATAAGAAAATAGAAAAAGTTCAGGATATTTGTTTCAAAGAAATAACAATTTGAGGAAATCTTGAAAATCTTTAATTATTTTAACATTGTGTATTTCCTGCCTTTTCATATACAAAAGTCTTTGTTGTCAATTTACACAGCCAGTTATCAATAAAAGCATCAAGTTAGAAAAAACATGTAAGATTATGAATAAATGATTATGATTGCAAATAATGGCATCATTGGCAACATTCATCTTCAAACTTTTTTCTAATGAATGTAACTATTAGATGCTGACCGCAGATGACAAAATGCTCATGATGAGTAATTTCTCTGTACTTTACTATGTATTCAATTTAGTCCAAAAATCATTCATTCGTTCAAATTTTCTACTTTATTTTTTTAAAATTATTTTCAATTTGGAAGGACGAGTTGTGAATAAGTTATCATGAAACGAGTTAACTGATTTGTGTCTATAATAATGCTTATGTTTTAAAAATATGAAATTAAAGCCTCGGCATAAATGTTTTGCAGTGTGTAAGAGACTGAAGTTTAATATTTTAGAAGTGCCATGCGGTTAAGCAGGGTTATACATGTACTAGTTATCAAATTCCTCTGTTATTTCTCTACTTTTACAAAAAGATTCAATCAGAAGTGTTAATAAAAAAATAAAGGACTGTCAATAAAATTGTATTACATCAGTTCATACACTTGAATATTTTCCTGATTTATAGTTAAAAATAAAATGGCACAGCAGCTATATTCTTTATTCCTGAGATACGAATTAGCATGTCAAAAGTGTTTGAATTGCCATTTTTCGATTATGTGACCTTTCCCACAGACATCTTTAAAAAAAAAAACATGACTGACAAGGGAGAAATGCATCAAAATGAGCAATCTTTCCATTGACTATAAAGTTTTCAACTACGTATCAAATTTACTAAATGTCCAGAGTTTACTTTGGTTTTCACATCAGACCACTCTTAAAGCATCATAACATGTAGTCAGTTAAGCTCCAAATGGTCCTTTTGAAAAAGAGTGGTTTAAAGTTTTAGCTTTTTAAGACAATAATATGATGAACATTTAAGCCCCTGTGGCATAAACAAACAATATTATAGACTAAAGTTGTACTTTGAATTGATGAATGTTATTTTTATTTTGTACACATATATTCAAATTTCTGCCATTCTTTGTACATATATATACTATTCTCTTGAAAGACTACCTTAAAACAGTGATGTTTATTTCTTATGAAGATGTACGAGTGTCAAATTATTTTTCAATCCCTGAAAATGGTTAATCCACTCCCATTATATACTGTCATTAATTTGAAAATTCTTTTGTAACAAAAAGCTTTGTAAACAAAAGAGAAATTGCCCAGAAAGAGTTATTTCTCATTTATTCCACTATATTTCTATCACTATAGTTGTATCAAAAATGTTCAGATGCGTAAGTCATAAGTTGTCCATGTAAAAGACTAACAATATCATATCAGCTAAATGGTTATCTAGGCTACACTGGAAAAATGACAATACTTTGTGGTTTTATTAATTTAGCATCTTGAAATAAGGTAGTTTTGAAAGCAGAATATTTCTTTCATATATAATAAATTATTATACCCATACTAATAGACTATGAACTCTACACTTATTTTCACAATGGTTTTGGATGATGTATGATGAATTTTCGGATCATAATCGTTTCAGAACTTTCTTTTTATCTTTTTTCTTTTTATCAATTGTCTTTTTATCTCCTGCATGTTTCTTGGCCATAGGACCTTCTGAGATCTTATCTTGGGAAGATTCTTCTAAAACTCTGACAAATAGAAAGAAAACATACAATAATTCAAAAAAGCATGGTTTTTTAAATGGTTTCAGGCATTTTGCATAAATAGAGTAAAAATCATTACTATTGAACAACCTTGAATAACTATAATGACTAGAGCTTAACTGTTACAACCAAAGGGATTACCACGAGTCTCTTTCTTAACCATAAACCCTTTCTGATGCAATTACAGCAGAGCACTTTTGAAAACATTGTCGAAAAAAATGCTCATAATAATAAGGCAATTATTTCAATTGTCACAATGTTTTCAATTCTATTCAATAATTTTACTTTATTTATAGAGATTGTTTATGTTATTTTCAAATGTTGTATGTTACAGATTTGTTGTATGTTGAAAAGGATTAAACAAGATTATATAGAGATTATTCAACTTATTTTTTGAAAGATAAAAATATAATTCACGAGCCGTCTCGTGAATGGGAGTGACGTAGTCACAAGTGGCTCCTCCCATTCACAAGACGGCGAGTGAATTATAGTCTAATCTTTGAAAAAATGAGTTGAATAATCTGTTTATTACATTTCATTGTTATTTGTTGTAATACATTAAATTTTTAAATACGTGTCCTCAACCATAGTTTATATTTACTGTGGAATATTGTTTGTCGTTTTACCTACTTTGCGCATTATTTTCGGATGAGGCGTGGCCATGGAAAAAAGGGAGGGGCACGCATGCGCAATTGTGTAGTAGATTATAACACTAGTGTGTAATAACAATAAATCAACGATTATGAATTTTCTTTCACCGAGATATCCTTATCTTTGATGGATAGAAATGTAATAAATCACATTAATAACTTTTTTCCAACAACATTTCCAATATGGTTGTTTTCAACTGAAGATAGTTGCAAACAATTTTCAATCGACTGATGTTCAAGAAGTAGATGTGAAATACAAACTGTGATGAAACAAGAGAGCTAGCAAATAACCAATCCAATCAGGAAAAACCTTTCTAGGATGTAACTACTAGTGATACCTCCATTTTAATGCCTAGATGCCGTCAAAGCTGGATCTCTTGTTTATTTGAATAATGATTTACCCCACTTTCAACAGTATTGAAAGTTAAAAATAATACAACCAAGCATTTCACTGCAACTGTTAGTGTCATAATGCCACGCAGTCTTCCAAGCTCCCCACTCGGTCATAAAGATCAAACAGTAGTACCTCCAGGACTTTGGAAAGTGCTTTACACACAATAGTGCCGTAAAAGTATTCGTGCTTTGCAACAGACAACCATTGGTAGAGCATCTGCCTCTAAGTCTAATGGGCCGAGTTCGACCCAAGCCTGGTCATACCAAAGACTTCAAATATGGAAGTAATGGCTACCCTCCTTGGCGCTCAGGGTTGTGGGGTTAGCATAATTTATGCCATTACGACTGACTGGCTGGTGTCAGTAAAAATGGACCAAAAAGTTGTTGAAAGCAGTGTAAAACATCAAGCAAACAACCGTTGAAAACTTTCTGGCAAAAGAAGAAATTGCAAATAATTAGCAATTTTTCCTTTAGCCACAATGCTTTAATTTCTATTCAATAACTTTTTTTATTTATTTGAGATTGTCATTTTTTAATTTATTTATCTGCTATATATATTTCATAATGTGTGAAAGGGTTAATAGCCATTCTCTGTAAGCATTTAAACTTTTTGGACATGCATCGGCCCGGATTTTTCCTAAACTTATTCAACGTCATGTTGACATCGGTGAACTATACAGAAAAATAATGTCACAAATTCTACATATTGTCCTGTTGCCAAGAAAACGGTGTGAAAAGTTGAATTTAACCCATTACTGCACACAGACGACATTTGATGCCTGTTATTGCAGACGACTTTTGAAAACATTGCAACAAAAGGTGAAATTGCTCAGTTTATCGATATAGTTCTTTCAGTTTTCTAGATTGTTAAAATGGGTTCGATCCCCAGTCGCGGCACTATGGTCATGGTGGAGTGCCCTTGGGCACATTTCATAGCCTAGTATTTGTTAGTATACCCAGGGATCGTGAATAAGTGAACTGTCGCCGTGATATAACTGAAATAATGTTGAAAGTGGCGTAAAACCCCAATAAATACAATAAATAAATTAAAATACGAATTACCTTAGTTATTTAGAAGAGTGAATACAACATGAATCACATCCCTCGGTATTTTAGAAATTTTGTTTTTATAGGGGTTTCAAGCAGTTTTCAACATTATTTCAGTTATAATATGGCGACAGTTGTTCATAATCCCTCAGCCAACATGTAAAATAAAAAGAAATTGGAAAGACTGCTTTCAGATTCACATTATTGGATCCTCAAACCATATGTTGTCAGTACTTAATCCTTTCCCACATATCTATAGACGCTTTATGACACCCTTCTGCCACAATATTTTCAACCTTTTCAGTAATTAGTTTTGTCATTAGCTGCAGATTTGTTGTATGTGCCAAACGGTTAAAAGATCCCTCTTAATGAGAAATCTTTTGATCACCTAATCACCTACAATATTAGGTAACATTGGGTATACTGTTACAAGAGAAGGTTTTGAAGGAAAAGTATCCATTTACTCGACCAGACAACAGTTATTGTGGAATGTCTCAAATCGCTGTTAAAATTTGATACTTACTTGAGTGGTTTTGCATGGACTTCTGTAAATATTTTGGCTCTCATTGAATAATCATCATACTGTTCTAATAAAAGTTTACCCGCCTCTTCATTCAATGCCGATTCTGGATTTGGTACTATAAGTAAGCATTTAATAGTCTGAAAAAGAAACCAAAAAAATGAATGCACTGAATTGCAGTGAGGAAATGATAGATCTGTTATTAATGGGTCAACTAACGAATATATTAAAAGAATTGGGGAAAAATAAAATTATACCCGATTAAAAATTATCAAAGTTGTATTGCTCGTCCAAGAGAAAACATGGAACAACTTAACAAACTTAAATGTTGCAGCTCTTAAGTAGAGTAGATAAAACTGCAAGAAAAGAAGAGGTCTTTATCTGAAAAAAATATTCTTTTGTTTTCTCTGCATGTATGAAAGGTTATCTGCTGTGATTGCAGCAAATGTCTTCTGTATCTTTAAAAGAGTTTAACCAGGGTCCAAACTACATGTTTGTTTAACCTTTTCCCTCATACGACAATTCTGCAGCCGACGACTTTGAACATATTTTGTCAAAAAATAGAAAATCTCTATAATTGAATGGATAACCTATGACTAAAAGTGGAAAAGAGTGTGGCAAAAGGAGAAATTGCTCGTTTTGAGCAATTTCTTCTTTTGTCACTATGTTTTCAAAAAGCTGTCTGCTGCAGAGGCGTCAGAAAGCGTCTATATGAGGGAAAGGGTTAAAGAAGAGGTAAACCATGATGAGAAAGAAGAAATAGCTCTTTGTGAGCATTTTGTTATGAAAGAATATTTTTAAAAAGTTGTCTACTTACAGATGTTACAAACTGTGGGAAAGGTAAACGTTACAATTGAACTCACCAATAATAGATGTTTAATTCCAAGATCAGCACTCCAGTCTTTTTTCAAAGTATTAACACATATTTCGCCATTACTGGCCACATTTGGATGAAATATTTTAGTTAAAAAGAATCCTTTAGGAGGTTCTGAAGGGAAGTTTTTTCCTAACACTAATTTCATTTTGAACATTCCACCTGCATATGGTGTCCCAGCTGAAACAAAACAAATACAGTTCCATAATTAATTTATAAAACTTGAACCCTTTCCCTTATACAGATGACATTAATTGAACAAATTGTGAGAAAAGGAGAATTGCTCATAATGAGCCATTTCTTTTTTTGTCAATGTCTTCAACTCTATCATAGATCTAATTATACTTTCATCCTAAGAGAATTACCATTTTTTGCGTTGATGATTTCAAAGTCATCTGCTGCAGAATTATGTGGGAAAGTGTTTAACTTGTTGAATAAAAAGTACCGGTAGTAAATGTATATTAGTATTCTATATAATTATATTGATTTTTCTTACAGAAGATTATTGGGGCCTGTTTTACTGATTGCCAAACAGAGCAGATCTTTATCAAGATGTATGGGTGTGCAGGTTGATGGAGATCTACACTGCTTCCAAATGGCCTAAGGTTGGCTTTCACAGAGCGCCATTCACTCATTCTGAAACAGTCTATTCAATTAGACTAACTAAACTTGTCTTCATAAAATGAGGTATAAGTATCTGTAGGTTCAGGTTTGATTCACCTGTATGTCTAGTTGGTCTATCATTTATTTGCAAAAAGGACTTACGTCTTTCCTAGATACAAACGCTTTCTGATTCCTGTAGTACAGTGTACAGAAAACAAATTTTGAAATACATTTTGACAAAAGGAGAAATTGCTCATTACAAATTGCATGAGCAATTTCCCCTTTTGCCACCATGTTTTCAATTTTAACGTCTATGTAAAAGTATGGAAAATCTACAAAAATGAGATATGATTCAATAATCATAATCTCATTTTATATAGTTTTTACATACTTTTACATAGACGCTTTTTAAGTTGCCAACTTAGTGTATGTGGGAAAAGATTAAGTTGTCCAATAAGAAGCATGTTATCAGAATATAACGTTCAACCATGTGATGTCAGAGACAACAAATAACGGGGGCCCTATATAATGATGGTTTGTCAGTCAATAATGATTTCATCACACTATGTTGAAGAACAGAAGTGAATGCAAAATACAAAGAAAACAAGGGCACAAAAAGCGGATGCCTCCCCTCGGTATTCAAAGTCAAATTTTGACCTTGACCTTTAACCTTGCCATATACTAACTGTATACCAAGTTTGGTTAAGATCGGTCGAAGGATGTTCAGTGTAGAGCGGTCACAAGATTGTTACGGACGGACGCATGAACGAACAAACAGACAGTCCCGTTACTATATCCCCATCGCAAACTTCGCTAGCTCATGGATGAAGATTTTTTTAATTTTGGGAAAGAATAAAGACCATTAATTTTATGATTCCACTGCAGCAAAAAACTTTACAAAACATTACAGAGAAACTGAGAAATAACATTAATTTCCATTCATAATGAACCTTTCATATTCTATTTTTAAAACAGTAGTACTGGCAATTGACTAGTGTTGGGCCATCGGTTCCATTTTTACAATTGATTATCGGTTACAATCGCTTTGCCTCATTCGATTAGACATCGATTATATAATCTGTTCATACAGTATTGTATTTAAAAAACCTCAATGTTCGCAATGCTTCTTATTATTTATGTTTGATAAAAAAAATATGGTGGCTTCATGTCTTGTCTTTACTAGGTTTTATCATTTTATTGTCAAACAAGAAAATGTGTCCATGGAACACGGATGCCCCGGTTGTTAACTATATTTTAAAACAAAACTTTTATCTAAATAAAAAACACAGTCATTTGTGTGAAGTTTCATAATGATAGGACATCAGGTTCACTAAAATCTAACTTGACCAAAAACTTTAACCTGAGAATGGAATGGACGAACAGACAGACGAACGGACGGACGAACAGTTGGTCCAACCTCAAATTGATACAATTTTTTAAACAATGATATGTTGATTGTCATTTGTGTGAAGTTTCATAATGATAGGACATCAGGTTCACTAAAATCTAACTTGACCAAAAACTTTAACCTGAGAATGGAATGGACGAACAGACGGACGAACAGTTGGTCCAACCTCAAATTGATACAATTTTTTAAACAATGATATGTTGATTGTCATTTGTGTGAAGTTTCATAATGATAGGACATCAGGTTCACTAAAATCTAACTTGACCAAAAACTTTAACCTGAGCGGGACGAACGAAAGGACGAACGGACGGACGGACGGACGGACTTACAGACCGGAAAACTATATGCCCCTCATACTTCGTATGCCGGGGCATAAAAACAAAATGCTAGCCCACCAAACATGAGTTTTCAAACATGACTGCGAGAGTAATCTCCCTTGTGGAAGCGAATATTAATCAAGCATAAATTAAGCAAAAAAGGTGAACCGATTGATAATCGATTGTGGTAAAATGCAATCGACTATTGCCAATGTGATGCAGAACCACTTTCGATTATAATCGATCATCGGCCCAACACTACAATTTACCCAGAAAATATACTGAAATACTGTTGACAGCAGCATAAAACACCATTCAAACATATCAACAAACCAATGTGCTCATTCCTGCATATAATTTTCCAAGGTTTTCTGCACTAGCAGTGTCCTGCTGTCCCCAAGAAACATTAAGTTATGAAGTAAGGTATTCTGCCAGGACACCGTTTTTTGTTTATTAAATTCAATATAAACTCTTTCCATCATTATTCATATGACATTACGGCTAGCGCAGCTAAGAAAAATAGTTTTTACAATACTATGGATTGTAGATTCATTGATTTATTGGGGCTTAACACCGGTTTCAATTTTTTTTAATTATATTACGGCCGCCAGTTCACATACTCATGTGGTTCCCAACTTTCTCACACCAGTACTCCACACAACATACTTTCCAACCAACTGGATGCTTTTCCACATAGACTGTTAGCACGTTGGTGAAAGGCGAATGACGATTTGTGGCGTGTCACAGTGACATTAAATTTTGTCAAACGTCGGAAAGAATGTTGACCGAGCTAGTATTAAATGGAAGAGAAGCTGTTGGTGTTTGTGACAGCAGACCATAAATATCATTGGCAATTCATGTACAAAATGTGTTTATTCTATTGGTGACTTCATTGTGCAACTGTCACCGTGAGTTACTGTGTGATTTATAGTCAGTTAGAATAATTAAAACCTAGTTTTGTATTACCTGGACCCTCAATATTGGCCTGTATGTCTGTAATATCTTCTTCATTTGGAATTACTTTTATTCCTTCTGGTGGGTCCTTTGTCAAATCAGCAACTTCTTTGGCAATTTGCCGAATAGTTTGAGGTGAAAGGTTTTCCACATTTGAACTCTGAAATGAGATCTACATCGGATATCATATATATATAATAGAAGTGCTGTACTAAATGACACATTACCATTCTTTTTAGAGCCATCTGCTTTGAAAACATCTTTGGCAAACATGTAAATTAATGTTACTTGTAGAGTTGAAAACAATTTTTTACATTGACTGTGAGTGTGAACAATACCACAAGAGAAATTGCTCAGTTAGTAGTCAGTATAAATTAATCATAAACAATTTACTTTCTCAAAATGCTCTGTTTTTATTTATTTGACGTTTTAGTCATTCGACTATTTCACTGTCATTCGTGAGATGCATATGTCTAATTAAGCAAAAACCATGTCTACGGTATGACATATCCCGCTGATTAGGGCTATGTTCCGGAACTCTGATAATTCTTACTTCTCATTTCAAGTTGTGATTTCAGCTTTGTCATCTTTTAACTGTAGTGTAAACTAAAAGGTGGTAGAATAATAATGAGTCTCGACATTTGAACTTGAAGACCTAGCACTTGGTGATTTGTTCATCTATTAAATGTAACGGCGATATATTGAGACTAGCCCATATATATACACTCCATAAGGGCCCGATGTAATCCGAGCCTTCTCCGAGTCTGACCCTAAACAGCCCTTTTTACGATTTTTGATATTTCATCTTAAAAAAAAAGGCTTTTAGGGTCAGAGAAGGCTCGGATTAGGCCTGATGATGTCATGTGGTATGATGTTACAGGAACAGTGTTCTGCCTAGAGACTTATATATTATATAGGGGTAATATTAAGCAATAGTGAATAAAGAATGTTGGACAAGCCAGGGATTCAATCCCAGGACATTTGGATTGCACAATTCTTTATTTAAACCACATGGAGATATTAGTGGGCTAAAACAACAGGGAATCAAAGTGATTTTAACGTCTTTACCTACGTGTAACTTCGATTCCCTGTGGTTAAAGTCTAGTTGTCTCAATCAAAGTGGGTGGGGTAAAAATATAAAAATGTCAGAATTTATAGGAATTATTTCATTACATCCTGATAAAACAGGAATAATCAGATGAACAAATGCGTCTTTTTCACAGTTTGTGTGGTTAACAATAAACAGTTCATAATTTACGAAGAGATTGCTACGCATTTTCATCGTTCAAGTCAAGACAAATTTGACAGCTGAGTGCTTTGTTTGGTCAGAAATAGTCACATTTAGGAAACGATTCCTCGATCATGACACACTCGTCTGTCCATAAACAACGGATATAAAAAGAAATACTTACCATAGACATATTTGAAAGCTATTTACAATCGTTTGTGACTCCAAAAGGCGAAATTGAAATATTTTTTAGTCGAATGTATCACCTATATTTTCAAAATAGCATTCGAAATTTAACCAATCATAATTCAGCTTACATGTATAAATAAACAAATAGAAGTTTTTGTCGTTTTCTAATTGATGATTGATATTAGCAAAAGTAATCCAAATATCCGATTATGCCCAACAACTATCATATATTTAATTAGATAATGAAAATAATAAGAAATTAAAAAAAATGTAAAAAAGGTTAAACGACGATATCCCTCCGTATCGTAAGGGCCCCAATCCGTTAATCATACACCTCTCTATCTCTCTCTCTCTCTTTCAAATATGACATTAGATGTGTCAGCTAGCATAACCTACTTTGATTGTGGAACATTTTTATGAACCATGTATTTGTTCGAGTACTTAATATTATAATCGGAAAATTTAATTTAATAAAAAACAGGGTTGCTTAAATAAAAAACATCATACTTATTTCATGCAGAGACATATATATATGTCTCTGTTTCATGATAAAAATCTATAATATACTTAAAATTATTTTTTCCCCAAAGTATAGGAATAATAGTTTCGTCTATAAAATGGAGAAAATTGGGCATTAGAATGTTCCGGTCGGAATTATGTCTCAATACTGCTACATTGGCCATTATTGAATGTTTGCAATGACACTTCTGTAATAAGCTTGATATGTAACTAAGACGCAAATATATTTTTCAAATTAGCTAGACTACAAATTTGAATGAATGTCCTTTACAATAAATTATTTGACATTAGAACAATGCATGTATTAAGCTGAACTTTTTTCCGGAATCGATCCCAAAAAGTTATAAATTTATGCTCTCAGAAAATGCAAAAATATTAATTTTCAACATATCACGAATACTGTTTTTAGCTGGTTCGTAAGGTTTAAAGCAAAATTTATATTGCTGCACAGAAGATCACATTCTTGACTGAATTACAAATACTAACTAAAGCAAAAGTCAAATAAGTAAACACAATAAATCCACCCTGTTATTCCAAATAACCAAATAAATTACCAGTCTTTGAAAGTGTAAATATCATATTTAAGTGTAATAAAGGATAAGGATATCACTACATTACATTTTTTGCATTTATGACGTCTTCTGGCAGATAGTTCCATGGTTCTATGACTCTTTGTGAAAAGAAATACTTTCGACAGTGGCATTTATACAGTGTTTGAATATGACCTCTGGTGTTGGTTTGATGAAGTGGAATAACTTGTGAATGTTAACATTGTCAATGTTATTTAAAATTTTGTATGTTTCCACCATATCAGCTCTTAATCCCCAATAGTGTAGTGTGGGTAGTCCAAGTTCCTTCGGTATCTCTGGCTATTCTTTGTTTTTAAGTGATGGTACTAATTTTGTAGCACCTTTTTGAACATTTTCTAGAAGTAAATCATCCTTTTTGTTTATCACCGACCAAACTGAGCTCTCATATTCAAGATGTGGCCTCACTAGGTTTTTGTAAAGGACTATATAGTAGCATATCTTTGTTCATATTTAAAAATGATCGTCTAATAATGGCAAGCATTTTGTTTGCTTTTTTTTACTTTAGCACTTATGTGTTGACTCAACTTTAATTTATTGTCAACTATGATACCTAGGTCTTTTTCTTCTGTAGTTGTTGTTATCATGTTACCGCTCATGTGATAGATGTATTTGGTTTCTTGTCCTAGATGTAGATGTATACATTTATTGTTAGTGAATTTTAGAAGCCATGTATTGGACCATTCTGTTAGTTCATTCAAATCTTTTTGAAGGTTATCTTTATCATTGATATTATTAACTACCAAGTATATCTTTGTGTCGTCGGCAAACAGTTTAGCTACGTTGCATACCACATCCTGGAGGTCGTTTATGTAGATAGTAAACAAAATCGTTCCTAAGACACTGCCTTGAGGTATACACCTTGAGTGTGAGTAGTTTAGGACTACTCGTTCTTTTCGTCCATTAAGGAAATTTTCTATCCATTTAAGAAGATTTCCACCTATTCCATATCCTTTAATTCTTTTAAAAGCCTTTTATGCGGCACGGTATAAAATGCTTTCTTGAATTCTAGGTATATGATATCCATCTTGTTCTTGTTATCTAGGTTACTTGTCCAATCTTCAATGACTTCTAAGATGTAATGTAATGGTTAATCTATTCTCTCAGCTACGGAAGAAGGAAATATGTCGGCTAAATAACTCGGTGTTAGACGTTTACATTGTGTACGTTAACACGAGTTTTTGATATTTGTTTCTGTCATTTAATGTTAACCACCCTATTTCATTATAAATGTTCACAAGTGAAGAAGATCGTGTTAAACCCGTAAAAACTATTCGAGCAGCCTCAATTCTGATTTTTTTCAAGAGAGTCTTTTCAGCGGACGTACAGTTGTCCCAAACTACAGAAGCTTATTAAAGAATTGGTCGCAAGAAGGATATATATTTTTTTTGATTTAAAGAATCGCGACAAATTTTAAAATTAACCGGTCTCATTATGCCAAGGACTTTGGACACCGAGCTTGTTATTTGAATTATATTATCCCGCCATTTACCATTGCTAGAGATGTTTATGACTTTCGACAATCTGAAATATCATTTAAAAAAAAAAGGTTAATTTAGACGTAGTTTATTTGAACACATCCGATTTTCGGTCTTGTTCGAAATGTTACTAACCATCTCTTTGCTCAATCTGAAATAACGAGAAGGTCATTTTTTAAGATACCCTAAATATCATCGATAGAACTGGCGGAACAAGCAAGAGATGTATCACATCCGCGCAAATAGTACTTTGTATACGGGGGATTCAGCTATGCTGAATACCAACGTATATTGTCATGCCCAGCTTTCAGGAAGTGTAAATTTGTATTTTTTTTGTGCTGCCCTCTGTTTTTTCAAAATGGTCATTTTTTCTTGATTGTCCAGGGATCAGTTAAATACGTTTCACAACAAGCTAAACAGTATGCACATTATACAAAGTAAACGTACACAATGTAAAGTTTTAATCCATGAATTTGTATACATAATTTAGAAATTTAAGTTAGACATAAGGATCTTGAATGTTTCTTTTAAATATATGGAAAACGAGTAGCTTCATCAAATCTTGGACGAGTTCGAAACTGGGCCATTTGAAGTCAAAAACTAGGTCATTAGGTCAAATTGAAGGAAAATCTTGTTAACACTCTAGAGGCCACACTTTCAACTTGAAATTTGGTCAGAATGTGTATCTAAAGGATATCTAGGCCGAGTTCGAATATGGGTCAAGCCGGGTCAAAAACTAGGTCTCTAGGCCAAATTAAATGGAAATCTTGTTAACACTTTGGAGGCCTTATTTTCAACTTGAGCATGTTGAAACTTTATCAGAATGTTTGTCTTGATGATATGTAGGTCAAGTTCATAAGTCATGATGGGTCAAAAAGTAGGTCACCAGGTCAAATTGAAGGGAAACGTTGTTAACACTCTAGAGGCCGCAATTTTTGCTTCACCAGAATTTTTGTAATAATTATATCTAGGTCAAGTTCGAATTTTCATATTGGGTCAGAAACTAGGTTACTATGCCAAATTGAAGAAAAATCTTGTTAATACTGTAGAAGCCACATTTTTGGTTAAGGCAGCTTGAAATTTTGTCAAAATGTTTGTAATAATGATATCTAGGTCAAGCTCGAATAAGAAAAATCTTGTTAACTCTGTAGAAGCATCTTTTTTGGCTACAGCAGCTTGAAATTTGATCAGAATTATATCTAAATGATATCTAGGTCAATTTTGAATATGGGTCATGCTGGGTTAAAAACTAGGTCACTAGGCTAAATTGAAGGAAAATCTTGTTAACACTCTGGATACTTTTTTTTTTAGCTTGAGTATGTTAAAACTTTATAAGAATGTTTTTCTTGATGATATCTAGGTTAAGTTCTAACATGGGTCATGTCGGATCATACAGTAGGTCGCTAGGTCAAATTGAAGGAAAATCTTGTTAACACTCTAGAGCCAACATTCCCCTCATTTTAGTACTTTCAGTACTAATGTTCTTTTCATCCAATCTAAACGAAGGAATATCGCCATTCATCTTTTGTGGATTCAATTTTTGGATACATAGTATAGCAAATTTCATACACAATTACCTGGAAAAAAGTAGCCGGCTACGCCGTCGATTTGTATAAATATACTTAAATAATTGCGCTTAAGAAATTTGAATTTAATTAATCACGATAAGATATTATCTTTTTCCGTAGTTTCAGGGACATGGATGGGCTGAAAATAACATGTATACTAGAGACATATATATATATATATATATATATATATATACATAGGTCTCTGTGTATACCAAGTTTCCATTGGTTCCAGTCGGTATGCCCTGAACCAGAAGGAGGTGCTTTTTGGCGTATATTTCCAGAAACTTATCTATGTTCCTGATATTTCATACCATAAAATGTGATTACATGAACAGAAAAAGTTAAACCCTTACATTACACTTGAATTTATAATTCAGAGTGCCTCTTGCCACGTACGATTATCGGATAAATTGTTCAACTCAATTAACAGTCAAATAAAGCCGCAAGCTATAATCGATTAGGCAATTTAAGTCATAATTGCTTCATCACATAATAATCAATAATTGACTGATCTACTAACTTCGTTTTTGATTTTTTTTTTTTGTGTGGTACCAAATATTTCTCTTTTATCATGATGTCATATTCATATTTATTTATTTATTTAAGTCTCAACCATGTACAAACAAATTCATATACAAACATATACAATGTACAAACAAATCAAGACAAGTATTATACATGGCCATTCTTACTAGAATTATAGGAGACTTGCGATATAAGCATATCGCACAAACATAGCACTTACTATTTACAACACGGAGCCAAGAATCAGCTTCTAATTTGTCTTTGTTTAAAAAAAAAAAAATCGAACACATATGTGCTTTATGGTACCCAATAGTGTAAAGCCACTAGAGTAAACATAAAGAATAATTAAAAACAAAGGGGAAAACATCTACCATGATAAGATTGATAAGTGACTGATTAGCAGCTGATTCTTGCCAGAGTCTTTCAATAGTACCCTGTTCTTGCTTTATATAGACTAAAACTGCTGAAATAGAATTCTTGTTAGAAATTTGAAATTTGTAAACCAAACCAATAAAACACCCTGTTGATTTAATGAGGGACGTCTCTGCTTTAATCAACAAACTGTTTACAATATTTTAACGCCTTGGGCATTCATTAAAAACGCGTGGATCGAGATAGAACGTTATATTTTTTTTAATACGTGGTACAAGCCATATCGCTCTTATAGTGACACGTACGTGGTAGGAGTCAAGTTTTAAAAAAACAACACGTACTGAGCAGGAGACACAGCCTTTATAAGTTATATATAGGTTATTTAGCTATTTTTTTCGATTTTTCTTAAAAACCAAACCATTATACCATTGGGTCCAAAAGCTGATAAAATGTGACACAGGAAGAAACGTGGGCGATAGCAGATCATACAGGCCGCGGATGTATTTGGTGTAGCTTGAAATAGTACTACAACAACAACAGTAGAGCAGAACCAAGACATTGCGATTTGGACAAATATGGCTAACTTAGTGAGAAATGGGTATTATACTAGACATATGTTTCGAGAAATTACCACTTTATTGAGCTGCAAAAGGTTATATGTCGCAAGGTTTTGAAAGGTTATATGTCGCAAGGTTTTGAAATGTCATAGTATATTCTAACAACTGAATCATTTATAATTATATTTAGTGTTAGATTGATGTATTCTGCGCATGCAGATAATTTAACTCCGTTGTAAATTTCATGGTGGGGTAAGACAACTGTTACACAACTTGTGACAAGAGGGGTGTCAACCACGGATCCGGTACATGTACTTCTAAATCCAAAGGGCACATAGATGGTGGCCACATTTTCGCTAAAGGAGGATTCAGTCAGCAGCAACAATAGTTACGATTTAAAAATTCTAACCAACACTATATATATATAGTTCTCTTCTCGAATAAGCGAGAGACGTAGATAAGAGGGATAGGTAACTAAACTGTATACTAAAATATCACCCGTGCCGACATTTTGTAGCAAGTAAACTCAAAAACTATTCAAGATATGAAAATAAAAAATAAAAATTCTGAAGGGTTAAACATTTTTAATATATTTAATACAGGTTTTGATAATATGTTATACATATGAAAAATGTCACGTCTATTAATTTTTGGAAAAAAAATATATAATTCAGAAATCCCAATATGATGGCAATATCTGTGTCTTTTAAAACCAGTCATTGTTCAAAATACAAAGAAATTCCAGTTATTCATTGTATCTCTAACTTTAGTTGAAATGTTAAGCTTTCAGAATATGTATGTTTTTGTTTGATGTGCCAAATGTGACTTCAAAGTTTTATTTGCTACAAAATGTGAAAATTTGGACAATTTTATTTCTATGGGTAATATTTAACCAGATAACAGGTATACAGGTGGAGTTGCCTATCCCTCTTATCTACGTCCCTGAATAAGCTAAGAATTTAATTTTGGACTGGTAACATCACTGTGCAATATCATGTTACGTCCGATATAGACTTATCAATATCCATTCTTAGTTGAATTTTGATAACCATCAGGGTTTTTTTTCTGAAAAAGGGGAAGGGTCCTGGGGCCTTTAAGAAGGGGAAAATTTAGCTGCCTTTTAGAAAAAAAAGGGGGAAAATTGTAAACTAGTATAATGTCCATGTTTAGCTTTTATCATTACAAGGCCCATCTCTCTATTTTTCATGTTCTTGAACTAGATTGTCATAATTCAGTAAGTTCACTCAAACTATACCTCTGTCAAGGGTTGAATTTAGCAAGATTTTCTACATGCTATTTTTTGTTGCTTGCTAAATGAGAAAACAACTTTCATTTTTGAGAACTTATTAGAACTTTAATTTTAAGCAACACAGTGTGAACTACAATAGCGCAATACACTGTTATGGTCAATCATGAATGTAATGTAAACAATGTCCAAAACATGCTGTGAAAAGAAGCTGCTGAGACTGTCAGATATACAGCATAGTCTAGAAACTGTGTTTCAATTTCTGAGTATGGGGTCTTTTCTGTCTTCGTCCAGACAACAACCATCTTGTCACAGCAGATTTTGGGTCATATTTTTTAAGTGCAACATCAGCAACTTTAATTCTCATCAAAATATCAAGTATTTCAGCACCAAGCCTATACCTCCTGTCAAATGTTATTCTGTTCATTGTGTAAAAAGCTCTTTCAGAATGCATTAGCCAAATAACACACAGAACCAACCCCCGAATAATACAGGTCCATGTTTTTCTGCTGAAGATTTTTTTTTTTTTTTTTTTTTTTATGGGAGGGGAATTTATATTTTTAGGGGAAAAACTATGACTATTTTCCGAGGGGAAGGGGCCGTTAAACGGCCCCTTTTATATAAGGTAAAAAAACCCTGACCATAGTCATCCTTTCCCACATACAGATACTTTCTAATAGCGGATGATTATTGAAAATATTGTGGCAAATGGAGAAATTTCCCCTTTTGCCCCAATGTTTTCAAATTTATTCAATAAATGTTCTTACAGGTATAGAGATATCTTCAGCAGACGACTTTGAACATTTTTTGTCAAAAAATAGAAAATCTCTATAATTGAATGGATAACCTATGACTAAAAGTGGAAAACATTGTGGCAAAATGAGAAATGGCTTGTTTTGAGCAATTTTTTCTTTTATCACTATGTTTTCAAAAAGATGTCTGCTGCAGTGGTGTCAGAAAGTGTCTATATGAGGGCAAGGGTAAAACAAACTATATAAATATGCCTCCTGTAAAAAGATTTTTTTGTTTACCCCTAAATTGTCCAAGTTGATATAAGACCCCACACACAGATGCTTTAAGAAATCTCTGAAGCAGACAACTTTTGAAAAAAAATGTGACAAAGGTGATTGCTCATGGTGATTGCTCATAATGAGCAATTCCTAGTTTTGCCATAATAATTTTAACTTCAATAGTTGGTTTTTAAATTTTATAAAGAGTTTCTATTATTTTGACCGAATGTTTCCAAAACTTTTGCTGCAGATTTGTTTTATGTGGGAAAGCGTTAATATATTGCAGATGAAAATATATTTACCAGTCTGATGCAAAATATTCTTCCACCTCTCATGTGTCTTCTAAATTAAATTAAACCTGAGGTAAACAAATTGTAAAACAAAATGGGAAAAGAAGAAATTGCTAAAGAATGAACAGTTTCTGAGTGCCGTTTTAAAATTGTAGATCTACCGGTTGACCAAATTTTACGACTTAATCTTAAGAATAAAGGAATATCAGAGTTACTTCATACAGCCCTAATCAAGTGGTTATTTGCTAAGTTATTAATCTTACCATCAGGGTTTTCAAAATTAACCGATTGCCAATGAAAATCATCTGTTAAAACCTTTTTTCATTTGATCTGTTACAACAAATCATTTTGACAACCCTGTAGCATACTCCACAAGATTTTAACAATATTAGTTCTTTGTGTAATCTGTGTTGCGAATCTCTGTATATGTCTCTGCTTCGTATAACCTTATTTTTTACCTTAGTCCTCTACTGCAGAGGGATCAAAAGCCATCTTCATTTAACCCTTTCCCTCATATATTCGCTTTCTGATACCTCTGTAGCAGACAGCTTTTTGAGAACATAGTGACAAAAGAAGAAATTGCTCAAAACGAGCAATCTCTTCTTTTGACACAATGTTTTCCACTTTTAGTCATAGGTAATCCATTCAATTATCTATATTCTAT
This sequence comes from Serripes groenlandicus, assembly GCA_031761405.1. Classification (NCBI taxonomy): domain Eukaryota; kingdom Metazoa; phylum Mollusca; class Bivalvia; order Cardiida; family Cardiidae; genus Serripes; species Serripes groenlandicus. The sequence goes on from JASEVX010000004.1 coordinate 97,217,747, forward strand.
GTTTTGACAAAATATGTTCAAAGTCGTCGGCTGCAAAATTGTTGTATGAGGGAAAGGGTTTAAGGAAAGGATTCTTTTCTTTATTTTAACAGATCTACACTTTTGAGGATTGGTTCATTTGTGTTGGTGACTAGAACTAGAGCTTGTATGGCCCAAACTGTCAATGATACAAGCAAGATATCCATGCAGAGAAGATCAGAAATGGAAACGCTTCAATCCAAATTTGGTTGGATGAAAGACCATGTCCCCTGTTTCAGTATGGATGGGCGAAATATTAGGGTTATAACTGAACCCTATGATTTCTATGACACATTTAAGGTATACATGTTAACGAGGTCCATCAAGGTTTTTACCCTTTATATAGCATGGAGAGCTTCGACTTGAAGATTCCTGAATCTGCTGTACTAAAGAATTTGTCAAATTATGAATATTTACAAGTGTGGGAAAGGGTTAAAGTATTAATTTTGATATACTGAACGAGAGAAGAACATGTATCAGATGAATTTCAAAAACATTGAGGTAAAAGGAGAAATTGCTCATCATGAGTAATTGCTCCATTTTCCACAATGTTTTTAACTCTATTCAATAATTACACTTTCTTTAAGAGAGATTTTTCAATATTTTTGCTATTTGTTGATGTGTGTAAGGGTTAATTGTAGAACTAGGTCCTGATGTATCATTTTAACTGTTAACCTTCTTACATACCTTGTGTTTTAAGTCTTTTGAAAGTTTAGCTTTAATGCACACTTGAAATTATTGTGTACGAAGGTTGCTCGTTTTTATCAGTTTCTCCTTTTCCCACAATGTTTTCTAAAGTTGGTAGAGATGCATGCTATCAATGCATAGGTTGTGAGTTCGAACCCCAGTGCACCCAACATTCTTTCCGACGTTTGACAAAAGCCACTGTGACAAGCGTCATTCGTCTTCCATCAATGGGCTAACAGTCTATGTGGAAAAGCAGCAAGATGCTTAGAAAGAATGTTGTGTGAAGTACTGGTTTTAGAAAGCCAGGAAACACATGAGTAGCTGAACAAGCCGCCATGATATGACTCAAAAATTGTTGTCTGCTATGAAGATATTAACTATAAGTTTACTTTAATATGAGAAAAAGACAGAATATTTTCAAATGGAAACGTGTTATGATAGAAAAGTATAATTTATATTTATAACCCCTGATATGATAAACCTGCAATGAAGGACTATGGAAACATCGATAGATGCAAAAATATGGAAAATCACTATTGATAAAAGTATAATTATTGAATATTGTCAGAGGGTCAAGTATTTTTAGCTCACCTGTGCAGGAAGTGCTCAAGGTGAGCTATAGGGATTGCCTTTTGTCCATTGTGAGTCGTCAACAATTTCTTAAACCCTTTCTCACATACAACAAATCTGCAACAGATGACTTTGAAAACATCTGGGCAAAATTATGGAAGTATTATCATTGAATGGATATGAAAATATTGAGGCAAATGGGGAAATTGGTCATTATGAGCAATTTCTACATATTTGCCTCCATGTTTTCAAAAGTTGTCTGCTGTAGAGGTGTCAGAACGCATCTGTATAAGGGAAAGGGTTAAACAACATCTCCTCCAAAACCTATGTATGGATTTTGACTAAACTTGGTAGAAATGATCCTTAGGTGATACTCTTTCAAATTTGTTCAATGAAATTAATTCCGTGCTGAACTATGGTAGCCATGGCAACCAAAAGGATTTAAACAAAACTTTAAAAATCTGAAACCGAAAGGCCTAGAGCTTCGATATTTGGTGTGTAGCATTGTCTAGTGGTCCTCTACAAAGATTGTTCAAATTATGTTCCTTGAGCCAACATTTTACCCGCCCTGTGGTCACCTGTTTTACATAGGGTTTCTTCCTTCTGTAGGCCTCTTGTATTGGCTTACCTGACTTCAAAATTGTGGTTAGCATGACAAATCACATTAATACATAACTCAGGTGAGCGATCCAGGGCCATCATGGCTCTCTTGTTTTGTTTGCTACAAGGTTTTTCATATTTTCAGAGTATGACAAAAAATGCAAAGAAAAGAATTGTTATTGCTTCCTTATACCTTGGTACAGGCCAGCATGAAAAAGATTTGGTGAGATAAACTTTCTTTACATATTCTGACTTTTAACACTTTCCCTCATATAGACGCTTTCTGACGACTCTGCAGCAGACGTCTATTTGAAAACATAGTGACAAAAGAAGAAATTGCACAAAACGTGCAATTTCTCTTTTTGCCACAATGTTTTCCACTTTTAGTCATAGGTTATCCATTCAATTATTGAGATTTTCTACTTTTTTACAAAATATGTTTAAAGTCATCTGCTGCAGAATTGTCGTATGAGAGAAAGGGTTAAACCTTTCCCTATAAAAACAACTAATCTGCTGCAAATGACTTTGAAAACAACTAGGCTTAAATATGGAATACATATATATATAATGTATCTATAAATGAATGTATAATTATTGAATAGAGTTGAACACATTGTGACAAAAGGATAAATTGCTTATGATGTTTTTAAATGTCATCTGCTGCAGAGGTGTCAGTGAGCATCGTTTATTGACATCACTGTACCAGACAACCTCAGACAACCTCTGAAATAATTCAGGGAAAAGGAGATATTACAACTGTAACTGAAACATTTCCCTAATTGTATTTTTTATTAAGATTTGGATGAAACTACTTTTCTAATACAATGTAGATAGACAAGTTATAATTTTAGTGTTTAGTGTTAGAAAACTGATCCAAACTACGGACAGAACGAATTTGTATCATGAATTTATTTACAGGAAACACATATAATTTTATATTCATATTGTAATATCTATAAGCAATTTAAATTCTTAATATTAACATGATGTTTCCCGGATATCTAAGTTACATTGTCAAAAGTATTGCAAGGTTTAAACGGTACTAAATCAGAATAGCAGCAATACCCTTTGTTTATGAGGGTTATTTAGGGTAATGTGTCCAATTTCCAGCCTTTTTGGAAGTTTTCCTATGACTTTCCAACAAAATATTTTCAGCTCTTTATCAAATCTTTAGTTACAATTTCCTGAAGTGTTACATATAATAACCTTTTCCAACATACACAAAATATGCAGCAAGTTAACCTTTTGCCACAATTTTTGTTTAAATTGTCTGCTGAAGGGGCATCAACATGTGACTATATGTGGAAAAGGTTTAAGTGAATAGTTGCCAATGAATAAGTTACTAAGAATTTTGGCAGAGCCTATTTAACCCTTTCCCTCATATAGACGCCTTCTGACACCTCTGCAGCAGACGGCTTTTTGAAAACATTGTGACAAAAGGAGAAATTGCACAAAACATGCAATTTCTCCTTTTGCCACAATGTTTTCCACTTTTTGTCATAGGTTATCCATTCAATTATGGAGATTTTTTATGTTTTGACAAAATACCTTTAAAGTCGTCTGCTGCAGAATTGTCGTATGAGGGAAAGGGTTAAAGAATGAATTTAAATTTAATAAAATTTTAAAATTAAAATAGAAGCAGTTAAACAATAAGTACATGGTGTTCTAACATTCCTGAGGTCTATTTGCATAGCTTTTCGTGAACAGTTTCTCCATACAACAGATCTGTTGAAAACATTTTGGCAAATGGGAAATATTGCTTATAATGGCCAATTTCTTCTTTTGCCACATGTTTTCAAAATACTTCTGCTGCAGGTTCGTCTGCTAGTTGGAAAGGGTTAAAAGGTGGTAGATATTTTATGAAAATGTAACTTTTAATTTCAGGTTGCCAGTATAGAAGAAGCTTGTAAGCAGGCAGAGAAATCAGAAGAATTTGAAATACATATTTTATTAGACTATACCAGGGGTTCTAGAGGAGGCTCAAATAGTTCACGAACAATGCTGGTTCCATTGTTACAAAAATACAGGGATAAAGTGAACATTTATTTGTATCATACTCCGGATTTAAGGGGTCTATTGAAGCGATACATGCCTGAACGGTTTAATGAAACTGTTGGACTCACACATATGAAAATCTACTTAGTTGATGATGATGTCATTATAAGTGGGTAAGTTTACTCCTGTCTCTCTGGACATTAATGCTGATATATTGGTTTCTTTCTCGATATACATGACTTTTGATACCTCTGCAGTTGACAATTTTTAGCTCTTCTACGCACATAGTGCTCAAGGTGAGCTATTGTGATCGCCCTGTGTCCACTGTTCATCAGTAGTTCATTATCCTGTGGTTAACAGTTTGCATGTTATCCCTCTAAAGGCAGCAGCTTACATCTTATCTTAATCAAACTGTGTTTAACTCTTGATGATATTACACTCTAGAAGACGCATTTTTGATTTTGTTACTTCTCTAAAATTTATGTATCAACACCCTTACATACAGAGCCCTGATACTTGGGTGAGCATAACATGACCACCATGGCCATCTTGTTTAAAAACAATTTACCAATTTCTGGGATATCAGAAAAGTGTGCCTGATGAGCAATTTCTCTTTTCTATATGTCAGCCGATAGATAGGTCCTATTATGGGAGCTCCTGCGGCAGGAAGGGAACATCCACACATTGTAAGCTCTCTTTTCAAACAGTTTTCATCAGATCTTCATTAAACTTGCTGGACATGTTTTGAAGCATAATAACTGGGCCAAGTATGATAACCAAACTACCAAGGACACATTAAGGAATGGCCCATGAATTATCTGGAATTGGCTTTATAAACTTTGTTTGCTTTCCACACCAATGCCTTTCTCAAACAAAGGGTATTGCAGCTATTAGGATTTAGTAAATGGTTATTTGACATACTTTTGACAATGTAACTAAGATATACCGAAAACATCATGTTAATATTTTGAACTTAAATTGCCTATAGATATTTTATATGACTAAAACATATGTCGAGGGCTTGGCGTGAAACGGTTGTAACCAAAGTTAATATTTTTTAACCAAGGTTAATCACCACCCCATAAAGTCTTTCTAAGCGTTAAATAATTGTTCTTGGTAAACAATGGAAATTTAGGTGCCGTTGCTCATTCTGAGCAATTGTCACAAGATGGTCAAGGGTCGACAACTCACTAAAGTAGAATTGAACGCCGATGGTTGAATAAAAATATATGTTTAATTTACAGTTATGAAATATATACAATTTTAAATAATCACTTCTTTCCTGACAAATCGAGAGGCTATAAACAAAAGAACTACTCACGCACTCTCATACACACTCTCACCCCAGTCACTTAACTGTCCCATCACTTCCGTTACTGTACCCTGTATTTGGAATGTTCATACACGTTGTACTTCACATCCAACTGTATCCGTTTCCCGACTTCACCGAGTCCTTGTACTTGTATTCATTGCGTCGCGTATATCCTTGGATTCCGGGATCGACAAGCCACACAACTGTGGATATATGGTTCTACACGTCCTATGACGGCACTCCTCCTAATGTCCCCCGTTACGACGTCTTATTAAGTTGTGGACTGCGTCACACACTGGTTCTTCAAACTTCTGCGTTTGGACCTTCGGTTGTCTGGCTATCGATATGGACTAGCCATAGACATAAAACGGCTAAAATTGTAATAAATAACCATGTCTTACAATAATATCAATAATGCTCCGTAAACCTAACAGCCTACCATTTTATACTCCTATGGTAGCTCATCTCTATACTAATATCCTTTTACATTTCCCACTTCCATTCTTATCCTTTTCATACAACATATCTTTCCCAATAACATAACACATTGTCTCGCTCCTAACGGACTCAATTTCTGTAAAAACATTCACTTCGTGAACCAGAAATTCTCTAAACAATTCAATCATGTAATAATTATCTCAATCCCTAACATTGTAAATTTGCACAGATTCCATTCCTTAATTATGCCGAAAACCCCTTTGCACAATAACTAAGAATTTACATACCCATATGCCGTGTGAATTGGTCACATCAACTAACTCACTATAACGAGTGAAAACCATCTGGCAACTCCTGTGATACTGACGGTCAAAACAAATGTTTGAGTAAGTTATATAGCACCAATCAACCTCTGGGTCTCCTGATGACAGGCAAAATTCCCGTGCAAATCGTAATTCACAATCAACAACTAGTTTCAATACATTTATAGGCCAAATGAAAATAGCAACATAGTTTAACGTAATTAACGTTTTTAAACCCGTCAATTCCTTAATTCTCAACGGATTTACATGAAATGAACTCTTAATATGCTTAATATCACTTATCACATATGTATATGATAATAACTTCATAAACAATGATCTCCCTGACAATCCTGCGATAAGTTAAAACCATACGTGACCAACCTGCACTAACTGACCGACTTTTATTTAGGCCACGCCAAATCTATTTTGTTACAGCAATGGCACCTAAATTTGCATTGTTTACAAAGGGGTCAGTATTGCCCCTAAACCAGGGTTTTCAAAATAGATTTTTAGTTACAACTGTTTCATGACAAGCCCTCGATATGTTTCCCCCCAAAAGAAAATACCAGACACAGATTCCATGTCACAAACAGACAGACAGACAGACAGACAGACAGACAGACAGATTTGTTCTTTCCATAGTTTGGACCAGTTTTCTAGCAATAATATTGTTATATAACTCTAAAAACATTGCGGAAAAAGGAAAGAAAGCTAAAAAGAAGCAAATGTTCCTAATATGACCTTGTTATAAAAGACATATGCATTGAAGGATAAGATTATTTCCTCTTCTCAGTGGTTTAAATATGGGACTCTTGAACCTCTTCTTTCTTAAATCTTTTAAGTTTTTTGCATATGGCTTAGCTTATAATGTAAATGGTACAAGTGTTCATATATTCTCCTGATAAAATCATGTTTATATCCATACTTTCAGTGCCAATCTTAGTGAGTCTTATTTCACGAACAGGCAGGACAGATACATACAGTTTCGACAGTGTCCTGATATGACCAACTACCTCACCAACATTGTGAAATCCATGGCTGATTTTACCTTCCATTTACAAAGTGATAACTCAACAGTATATCCACAACATTCACCCCATCCTTATGAAGGTAAAGTTTGTCGCATAAATCGATTAACCCTTTCCCTCATTTAGAAGCTTTCTGACGCCTCTGCAGCAGACGACTTTTGAAAACATTGTGGCAAAGGTGAAATTGCTCATAATGAGCAATTTCACCATTTGCCACAACGTTTTCAACTCTATTTAATGGTCAAACTTTTATTTATAGGTCTTGCATATTTTAGACAATAAATTTTTGTTCAAAGTCGTCTGCTACTGATTTTGTGTATGTGGGAAAGGGTTAACTTTGTCAAAACTGTTAGGCTCATGAAAACATCTGACCATGAATAACATTCTCAAACATCCTTCAAATTCTTAATTCACATAATATGAGTATTTCTGATTAACCCTTTCCCACATACAACAATTCTGCAGCAGACGACTTACAAAACTTATTGACAGAAACATGAAAAATCTCTATAAATGATAGTTTTACTATTAAATAGAGTTGAAAACATTGTGGCAAAAGGAGAAATTGTTTGTTTTGAGCAATTTCTTCTTTTGCCATAATGTTTTCAAAAGTCGTCTGCTGCAGATTCCTCAAAATGCTTCTACAAGTGTGAAAGGATTAACTTAACCAAATGATGAAGCCATTGGTTCCTTTGAAATTAAGAATATTCGTCAAGTTCTGAATAAGAGTTTATTTAGAACTGTTATTGAATTCACACCCTGAAGTATGAATGGAACGTCCTAACAAATGACAGTTAACCCTTTCCCTCATATAGATGCTTTCTGACACAGACAGCTTTTTCAAAAAACAAAACGAGCAATTTCTCCTTTTGCCACAATGTTTTCCACTTTAAGTCATAGGTTATCCATTCACTTATAGAGATTTTCTATTGTTTGACAAAACATGTTCAAAGTCGTCTGCTGCAGATTTGTTGTATGAGGGAAAGGGTTAAATCTTGAAACAACAATTTAAATGATATTGGAAAAAGAGATATTTATGATTTTCATTATCATAATACATGCCTGTGAATGTTTTCAACTGTGTTGGATGGTTAACCCTTTACCACTTGTAGATACCTTTTGACACATCTGCAGAAAAAGGAGAAAGTGGTCGTCATAGAAAAAATTAAGTTTTTCCACAACAATTCTATTTAGTAAAAGAGTACATGTAAGTATCTTTTCAATTGTAGAGTGTTTCGATATTTTTAAAGTCAAATTCATCTGCTGCAGATATTTGTTTATGTGGGAAAGGTTCAACAGGTCAATTTCAAGCGTACCACCTTCAAATGTCTACAACCACTTGCTTCTTTATATTTGTATATACCGGTACTTAGTTATACTTTTATTGTCATTTAAAATATCTTCAAAGAATAGTGCCGTGGAGAGAGAAAAAAACTATTATTAAATCTTGGTCTTTCAGGTTCAGACCCAACTGTGTTCAAAAGTTATGCTGGAGAAATAGTTAGAAAAGTGAAGGACTCTGTGATTCAGTCTCAGAAAGGGGAAAGAACTGTAACACTAGACAATGGCCATGATACCTGGTTATGTCCCCTGATTCAAATGGGACCGTTAGGAATATGTGATGATGAAACTGTGACAAGACAGTTGTTTGAAAGGACACAGTCAGATGATACTCTATTTTTAGCATCAGGTTATTTCAATTTGACAACAGAATACATGAACACTATATTGAATAATTCGAAGGGCAGATATGAAATCCTAACAGCAGCTCCTGAGGTAGGTAAATTTCACCCTTTCCTATATGCAGATACAATTTGAATCATTTGCGTGAGACATCTATTGCAAACATTGAGCCACACATATTTTGTTATTGTTAGAGTGTAAGAAATTTTCCATATTTTAGCCTCTATTTATTCAAAGTCATCTGCTGCCGATTTATAATATGTTTGAATATGTTTTTAGCTTGATTATTCAGAGAATATGAGAGCTATTCTCCTCACCCTGGTGTCAACATCACACCTTGGTTAAGGTTTTGCATGTATAGCTCAGTTACTACTAGATTTATTGCATTGAAACTTTCTACAATGCTTCCCAACTATCACACCTATGTAAATTCAAGTTAGATAACTCTATACTGCATATAATGCAAATTATGGCCCTTTTTATACTGAGAAATTCCGGATGAAGTTTTGCGTGAAACTGCATTAAGAGTCCATATCTCTGTAACTACCTGGTGCATTGCATTGACACTTCATACAACAAAATCGAAACCATCACACCTGTGTAAACACTTCAGTAAGATAACTCTATCCTGCATGTAATGCAAATTATGGCCCTTTTTTGCCAAAGAAATTCTGTTAAAAGTTTTGCGTGCAACTGCATTGAGAGTAATAAATAAGGCTTAAGCAGTGGAATGGTTGAGTGTGCTGTCTTACTGACAGCTCTTGTTTTATTGACAAGCATAATTGATGATAAATATCTCGTTATTGTTAACTTTCTATATAATTTGATGCATCTTTGGGTGTCCATGAGAAAAGTTAAAACTCTATTTCCATATTTGCACCTGTTGTTGCCTTTGCAAAATACTATCTTTGCAAGTTTTGGAGTAAATGAAGAGAACATATTTGAGCAGCACTCTGTGAAAACTAACCTTAAGGTATTTGTGACCAGTGTTGATCCAGATCAGCCAGCACGTCCCTAGTCTGATCTGGCCCTGCCTTGCTCCACAAAGAAAGTTAAAAGATTCTTTTTAAAAGTAGTGTCCATTTGGATTCTTAGCATGGATTCGCAAGCAAGTCATTTTTATGCCCCGGCATACGAAGTATGAGGGGCATATAGTTTTCCGGTCTGTCCGTCCGTCCGTCCGTTCGTCCGTCCCGCTCAGGTTAAAGTTTTTGGTCAAGTTAGATTTTAGTGAAGTTGATGTACTATCATTATGAAACTTCACACAAATGACAATCAACATATCATTGTTTAAAAAATTGTATCAATTTGAGGTTGGACCAACTGTTCGTCCGTCTGTTCGTCTGTCTGTTCGTCCATTCCATTCTCAGGTTAAAGTTTTTGGTCAAGTTAGATTTTAGTGAACCTGATGTCCTATCATTATGAAACTTCACACAAATGACAATCAACATATCATTGTTTAAAAAATTGTATCAATTTGAGGTTGGACCAACTGTTCGTCCGTCCGTTCGTCTGTTCGTGTGTCTGTTCGTCCATTAACAACCGGGGCATCCGTGTTCCATGGACACATTTTCTTGTTCTACATGTTTTATTAACCCTTTCCCACATATAGACGCTTTCTGTTGCCTCTGCAGCAAACAACTTTTGAAAACATTGTGACAAAAGTAGAAATTGCTCAAAACAAGCAATTTCTTCTTTTGTCAAAAAGTTTTCAACTCTTTTCAGTAATTATACCAATATTTATAGAGCTTTTCCATGTTTTTGCTTTGATGTTTTCAAAGTCGTCAGCTGCAGATTTATTGTATGTGTTTTCAAGATTTATCTAGCGCTGCAGTTAAAAGTAATCTTTGACAAGGAAAGAGTTAAGAATGAAATTATAAAGCTTCCCTTTTTTTGTAGGCAAATGGTTTCTATGGTGCTAATGGAATCTCAGGGTATATTCCAACAGCATATACAGACATTGCTCAGAAGTTTTACACACAAGTTTGTCAGCAGTGTCAGGATCAGAGAATAACATTGTATGAGTATTTTAGATCCCACTGGACTTTCCATGGTAAAGGATTATGGTATTATCTGCCTAACTCAGAATTTCCAGTCATGACGTTTATTGGTTCACCTAACTTTGGTATGATAATATTTCATTTACCCTTTCCCACTAGCAGACTTATTTTGATGCATTTGCAGCAGACGACTTGGAGAAATTGTGGCAAAAGGAGCACTATGAGCAATTTCTCCTTTTGCAACAATGTTTTAAATTCCATTCAATAATTACACTTACATTCATAGACATATCTCATAGTTTTGAAAATATATTTTCAAAGTCATCTGCTGTAGATTTGTTGTATGTGGGAAAGAATTAAAAATGTTTGTGTTGGTTTTTAGATCACCTGAGCCAAAGGCTCAAGGTGATCTATTTTGATCGCTCTCTGTTCGGTTTTAGCTTTAAACATCATCTCCTCCTTAACCATAGGACCAATTTCAAGAAAACTCCACAGGAATGTTTCTTTGGTGGCCTTTTTTCAAAATTGTTCGAAGAATTAAATTCCATTGAGAACTTTGGTTGCTGCAGCATCAGAAAGAGGGCAAAATATCGAATACAATTTTGTAGAATTGTTCTTTGAGTGACCCTCTACAAAAACTGTTCAAGCCATATTCATTTCGTTGAAAAACAGGGCAGCAAAGCGGCATCGGGAAAGGCGCAAAATGACAAAACTTTATAATTCCATTCTTATTAAAGTTCTTTTTAGATTTCAAGATACAAATGGCCTTGACTAATAAGCCATTTTACTATTTCTTTAACAGTGTCCACTTCTTGCAGTTTCATTTTCAAATTTCCCCAGATATTTGCAGTTAAATATTTGCTACTAATTTACTATCACTCAGGTGATAGAACTAGGGCCATCGTGGCCCTCTTGTTTATGAAAAATCTTTATGAGCATGTTTACCAAGAGAATTTGATTATGTGCCCATTGATTGACCTTTAACCCTTTCCCACATACAACAAATCTTGAGCAAACAATTTGGAAAACATTTTGGTAAAAATAGGGAAAAGTTCTATAAATGAAAGTACAATTAATAAATCGAGTTGAAAATTGTATTGCTAACAGAGAGATTGCTCATCATGATCAATTTCTCCTTTAGTAACAAAAGAAAGAGTTTGTTTGTGGAAAAGTGTTAATGCTTTTCAAAATGAGCTGATACAAATTTCCATACATTAGTGTAAAAATGCTCAAATATTTATTTAATTCTAATACAATGGCAGGTTATAGATCTGTATATAGAGACCTTGAATGCCAAATTGCTGTGATGACAACCAATACAGAATTGCAAGAACAGCTACATCAGGTAGGATATCTCAGTACTTATTACTGCCTGATATTTTATTGCTTTAGTCTTAGAAAATTGAAGATAAATTTATCTAATGGAAAAATGAAAATAGGAAATAAATATGATTCAAAATTGTTTATCATAAGAATTTTTAGCTCGCCTGAGCATGGAGTGCTCAAGGTGAGTTATTGTGATCGCCTTTTGTCCATCGTGCGGTGTGCGTCTTCCATCAACATCTTCTCCTCGGTAACTTTAGGGTCAATCGGGATGAAACTTCACAGAAAGCATCCTCTCAATGACCTCACCAGAATTCCTTCAAATTTTAGGGAACCATGCAGTATTCTGGTTTCCATGGCAACAAAACGAAAACAACTTCAAAATTCTTCTTCTCCCAAACTGGTTGGCCTGTTTTCAAAAAAAATTATAGAAATGTTCCTTCGATGACCATCTATCAATTCCTTCAAGTCATGTTGATTGGTCAGAAAATATGACAGGCTATTTTGCCTTATATGACTATAGTGAAAACTTCTCCTCTGAAAGTGTCGGGCCGATTTTCAAATAATTTTGTACAAATGTTCCTTAAGTGACCCACTATCAGATTCCTTCAAGCCATGTCGATTGGTCGAAAAACATGGCCACCACAGGGCGGGGCTATTTTCCCTTATATGACTATAGTGAAAACTTAAAGAATCTTCTCCTCCGAAAGTGTCCGGCCGATTTTCAAATAATTTTGTACAAATGTTCCTTAAGTGACCCGCTATCAGATTCCTTCAAGCCATGTCGATTGGTCGAAAAACATGGCCACCACAGGGCAGGGCTAAAAATTCTTCTCCTCCGTAAGTATCGGGTTGATTTTCAAATAATTTTGTAGAAAAGTTTCTTGGGAGACCCTCTATCGTTTTCTTCAAGCCATGTTGATTGGTCGAAAAACTATGGCCGCCAAGGGGCGGGACTTACATGGCTAAAGTTGAGAAAAAAATAAGATCAGGTGAGCGATCCAGGGCCATTATGGCCCCCTTGTTTAGTAACCCTTTCCCATATACAGACACTTTTTGACACCTCTGCAAAACATTTGAAAACATTGAGTCAAAAGGAGAAATTGCTCATCATGAGCAATTTCTCTTTTGGCCTCAATGTTTTCAGCATTATACAATAATTGTTCCATTTCTTATTGAAAGTTTCCATATTTTTGTCTAAATGTTTTCAAAGACGTCTGCTGCAGATTGTTGAAAGTGATAAAGGGGTTAGAGAATGACATAATTAAAGGTGAAAAGTGTTTCTATAATACGAAGCGGGCTGTAAATCCTGGGATTGTGAGTTCGAATCCCGGCTCGGCCAACATTCTTTCCGACGTTTGATTGAGAAATTGTAAAAAACGTGTTAAACCCAATCTCAATCAATGTTTCTATAATAACCATTCCAATATTATTTCAGGAACATAAAAGACTGTATGAAAGTGCCTTAGAAGTGACAGATAAAACCTTTGAACAGTCAGATAGATATATACCGCTGTGGGTGAAGGTTTTTACCAAGGTCATGAAAAACTTTTTCTAAGGGAGACAATAGGCAGGTGTATAAGAAGACCCAAAATCAGAACAAGGTTTTACTGGATATGATGTTGTTAGAGTTATCTGCTTTTTATCCCTTTCCCTCATATAGACGCTTTCTCACGCCTCTGCAGCAGCAACTTTTGAAAACATTGTGATAAAAGGAGCTAAAAAAAGAGCAATTTCTTCTGTTGCCACAATGTTTTTAACTTTGTTCAGTAATTATACCTTCATTTATAGAGATTTTTTATGTTTTTTCCTAGATTTTCTCAAATTCGTCTGCTGCAGATTCGTTATATGTTTGAAAGGTTTTAAAATGTCTAAATTTTAAGTTTACTTATGATACAAAAGTGAAAACATTATTGGAAAAAGTGAAATTGTTTGTTTACAGCAATTTCCCCTATTCCAATGATAGTTTTCAAAAGCCATCTACTGCAAATGCATCTATTGTTGTCAGTATAAGGAAAATAGGTAACATCGTTTGACCATGACAAGCCAGTGTTTATGCTTTAGTGAGTGCAAGGTCATGTTCCAGGATTGCATTGTAAAATAAAATAGCAGTTTTCAAGGAACCTGGAAAAATCTTAACTAGCAATGACATTGAAACATAGCATATTTGTGTACCTGAGTTCAAATGTTAACGCTTAGACACCTAGAGAAGCATCTGCTGTAGCAAATTTTGAATATGAGCTATAACTTCTTTTAGCACAATGTTTTTAACTTTCTCCAATAATTACATTTTCATCTATGGAGATTTTACATAATTTTGTCTAGATACTTTCTGATTGGTCTCTTGCATTTTTGTGATATAACAGAAAGGGTTAATGTTTCCCTGCTTTGATAACATTTGAGCACTAAGTTTTAATCTCAAAAGTAGGAAGTTCTATTTCAAATATTGTCTTTATCAGGGAAAGTATTGAATGCCAAGGCTGTTGGAAGTTCAAAGCAGGTTAAGACTGGCCTATGTGGAATGGAATGTTGTTTTAATTTATAATGATCAAATAAATGACTGTGATAATAAACTTTTGGAAAAGAACTATTAAATCCAAGAAAAATAAAGAAAGATTTCTTATGCATTAAGGCCTAAATCTGTTTTACCTCAGCTGAGCGCGAAGTGCTCAAGGTAAGTTATTGTGATCACCTTTTGTTTGACGTGTGGCGTGTGTGGTCCTTCTAGCGTCAACATCTTCTTCTCTGTAACCAGTTGGACAATTTGGATGAAACTTCACAGAAAGCATCCTCTCAATGTCTTACTATAATTCCTTCAATTGTTTTAATAGTCTATGCAGAATTCTGGTTTCTATGGCAACCAATGAAAAAACTTAAAAGATTTTCTTCTCCCAAACCCGGTTGGCCAGATTTCATATAACTTATAGGATTGTTTCTTGGGTGACCCTCTATCAGATTCCTTCAAACCATGTTGATTGTTCGAAAACATGGCCACCTAGGGGAGGGGCTGTTTTGCCATATAATGCTACTGTATATTGAAAACTTAAAAATTCTTCTTCTCCAAATATATGAGGTCAATTTCCAAATTATTTTGTTGAAATGCTCTTTGGTGACCCTCTATTAGATTCCTTCAAACCATGTTGATTGTTCAAAATACATGGCTGCTAGGGGGTGCACTGTTTTGCCTTATATGGCTATAGTGAAAACTTTAAAGTTCTTCTTCTCTGAAAGTATCTGGTCAATTTCCAAATATTTTTTTTGTAGAAATGTTCCATGGGTGTCCTTTTAACCGATTCATTCAAGTCATGTTGATTGGTGGAAAAAAACATGGTCTAAGGATCAGGGCTGTTTTGCCTTATTACGCGGTGCTATCAAGTACCGGGATAAATGATGTTACTTTTAACTTTTTACCATAGTTGAGCATGAGAGGAGAAATTATTATCATGATAAATTAAATGTAAATGCCATGCCAAATACAGTTACAATTGATTGAAAAATAATAAATACAGTTTGTGCACTATTTATCTAAATGTATATTACTTTCCAGTTTTGCAAGGAGAACAAAGTTTACATTTTTTTTTTATTTTTTTTTTTCGAAGTTGTATTTTTTAGGGAGTTTAA
The DNA here is from genome assembly GCA_031761405.1 of Serripes groenlandicus. Taxonomy (NCBI): domain Eukaryota; kingdom Metazoa; phylum Mollusca; class Bivalvia; order Cardiida; family Cardiidae; genus Serripes; species Serripes groenlandicus. The sequence goes on from JASEVX010000004.1 coordinate 97,233,327, forward strand.
TTTTCAAATTAATTTTCAAATTAAATAGGAAAATAGGCTATTTTTTCAAGATTTTTTCAAGATTGCAACGGGAGCCAAGTCGCCCACGCGTTGTACCCGTCCGCGAATTATCCGCGTTCCAGTGTATAGAATGAAATATAAATTGCTAATAATTTTTGTTTTTGTAAAACAATAGAAAATCTCTATAATTAAATGGATAACCTATGACTAAAAGTGGAAAAAATATGTAGACCAAGATCAAATTACGCGGAGACGAAAGCTGATCTGGATTTTACTGCTCGCAGAGTGCCTAAGGTCGGTGTTCGCTCTAGGTGGTCAAAACGGTATTGACTGAGAATTAATAAATGTATAACGAAAAATGTAGACCAAGATTTCTATCAAATTATATTGGAAACCTACAAGCGGATTCAGAGGAGAAGTGTCCCAACGGATCATTATTGTGTAGTTTGGTTAAAATTGGTCAAGTTGTTTAGCAGGAGATGTTATTATGTCTCCCCCCATACATGGGGGTGACATATTTTTATTGCCCGTTCCGTCCTTCCGTCTGTCACACTTGTTTCCGCTCAATAACTGAAGAACGCTTGGGCGCAGGAACTTCATACTTAGTATGCAGGTTGGCCATGCCCAGTAGAAGACCCCTATTGATTTTGGTCAGTACGTCTAAAGTCAAGGTCACAGTGACCTTGAGCTGAAAGGTCACAGTGACAATGAGCTGAAAAATTGTTTTTGCTTGGGCCCAGGAACTTCATACTTGGTGTGCAGATTGGTCACTACCAGCAAATGACCTCTATTGATTTTGAGATCACTAGGTCAAAGGTCAAGGATACAGTGGTCAAGGTCACGTCCATCACACTTGTTTCCGCTCAATAACTGAAGAACGCTTGGGCGTAGGAACTTCATACTTGGTATTGGTACTTGGTATGCAGGTTGGTCATGACCAGTAGATGACCCCTATTGATTTTGATGTCTGAAGGTCAAAGGTCATGGTCATGGTGACCTTGTGAGGTAAAAATAAATGGTTTCCGCTCAATAACTGAAGAACGCTTAGGCAGAAGAACTCCCTACTTGGTATGAAGGTTTGCCATGCCCAGTAGAGGACCCCTATTGATTTTGAGGTCTGTACTAAAGTCAAGGTCACAGTGACCTTGAGCTGAAAGGTCACTTTGACAATGAGCTGGATTGTTTTTTTTTGCTTAATGGCTTTGGCCATGGAAGTTAATACTTGGTGTGCAGGTTGGTCACCACCAGCAGATGACCCCTATTGATTTTGAGGTCAAAGGTCAAGGTCATGGTAACTTTCAGCTGAAAAATGGTTTCTGCTCAATAACTAAAGAATGCTTATGTCGAAGAACTTCTTACCTTGTGTGCAGGTTGGTCCTAACCAGTTGGTGAACCTTATTGATTTTGTTTGATTTTGAGGTCACAGGGTCAAAGGTCAAGGTCACATTAACAATGAGCTGAGAAATAGTTTTTGCTTAATAACTAGAATGCTTTGGCCATGGAAGTTAATACTTAGTGTGCAAGTTGGTGATCACCAGCAGATGACTACTATTGATTTTGAGGTCACTAGGTCAAAGGTCAAGGTCATGGTAACCTTCAGCTGAAAAATGGTTTCCGCTCTATAACTAAAGAATGATTATGTCAAGGAACTTCATACTTGGTTTCGCATGTTGGTCCTAACCAGTAGATGACCCCTATTAATTTTGTTTTATTTTGAGGTCACAAGGTCAAAGGTCACAGTAACATTCAACTGAACAATTTTGTTTTACTCAATGACTCATACTTAGTGTGCAGGTTGGTCCTAATTAGTAGATGACCCCTATTGATTTTGTTTGATTTTAAGATCACAAGGTCAAAGGTAACCTTCAGCTGAAAAATCGTTTTTACTCAATAACTCGAGAACGCTTATGCCCTGGAACTTCATACTTGGTGTGCAGGTTGGTCCTAACCTGTAAATGACCCCTATTGATTTTTACTCCGTCATTTCTTTTCCTCCCCTACGACCACACAAATGGGGAGACAAGCGCTTTTTCAAAAAAGCAATCTCTAGTTAAAGCTAAAAGTAAACGACGACGTAAAGATCGCTCAGAATAGATCTCCTTGAGCCTTGAGCTCGGGTGATCTAAATTAATAGACTGGACATAACAGACAATTTGTCTATACATGTTTGGCTCACCTGAGCCAGAAGTGAAGGGTGGAGTATTGTCATCACTCGCCGTCTCTCGTCCGTCTCTCGTCCGTCGTCGTCTGTCTCTATCTGTTCACATTTTATTATTAACAATTTCTCCTAACCAATAATCCAAATTCAAAATAATGTTACAGGAATGTTTCTTAGCTGATCCTCTTTCAAAGATATTCAAAGAATTTAATTCCATGCAGAACTTTGGTTCTGAGAGATGAAAAAACTTAAAAATAAAACTTCTTAAAAGAACACGGCCCGATTGACCAAGACTATTCAAATGATTCATATCTGTAGCAAAACAAGGCCCCGAAATGGAAATATACAAATACATCTATCAAATGTCATAGAATCAGACAGGAAATATGTTTATATGTCTCTGAATCAGGTTAAATGTTTTCAAATGCTGAAGCAGAACGAAGGATCAGCATACTAAGAATCAAAGTACTGAAAGGACTGATTTAAAATCTTGACGCGAAAAAAGCTCCCTCTTTGGGACACTAATCTCCCTACCAAAAAAAACAAATCTCCCTATTTGGCTTCAGGAAAATATCACATGTTTGCCTCTAGGGGGCGGTGCTTGTTTTCCTTATTTTATTGAAAACTTTTAAAACCTTCTTGCCCAAAAGAAGACGGCCCGATTTGAAAATAATTCTGCAAAAATGCTCCTTTGGTGACCCTCTATCAAGATTGTTCAATTATTCCGATCCATTGAAAAACAGGGCTACCAGCCTACCAGGGTGCGGGGTTTCTTTTCTTTATATGTATATAATCTGAAAACTTTAAAAACCTTCTTGTACAAAGGTTATGGCCAGACTTAAACTTATTTGACAAAAAGACAAAAATGTTCCTTGCTAGGCACTGGCCCAGTTAGATCATTAGATCTTTTGCAAAAGGTTAATTCCTTAATATGGGGTAACCCTCTATCAAGATAATTGAAATTATAAACAGGAACACCAGGGATAGTTGCTTGCTTTCCTTGTATGCATAGACTAAGAACATTTAAAACTATTAATTTATATAAACAATTAGGTTGACCGACTTAGGACCACCATGGTCCTCTTATTTTTATGTATAGCATGCAAGACACTTGGTCCCCTATGTGTACCTTCGTTTTCATCATTTTTCATTCAGTGATGAGCAACTCGGATTACGCCAAAAATCTCACACGTATTGTGTTTGTCAAGTAAGTAATTTATCAACCAACTACTAGTAGTCGTGGTCTGCGGTATGACACCATCCTCTGATTAGGGTTGTGTAACTTAGATATCCTGATATCCTTTTATTCTCATTTCATATTTCAAGCTGTGGTTTCAACATTGCAACGTTCGGCATTATGTCATTTTTAGCTCACCTGCGCACGAAGTGCTCATGAAGCTTTGGCCGTCGTCTGTCGTTCGTCGTTCGTCAACAATTTCTTTAAACAACATCTCCCTAGCTAATGTATGGATTTATTTTGGTAATATATCCCTTATTGGTTTTCTGAAACTTGGTCGGAATTAATTCCATGCAGGTCTCTGGGTACCTTGGCAATCAAAAGGATTTTTTGGAAAACTTTATAAAATCTTCTATCTGAAACCGCAAAGCCTAGAGCTTTCGATATTGTGTGTGTATCATTGTCTAATGGTCCTTTATGAAGATTGTTACAAATAATGCTACTGGGGTCAAATTGGCCACGTCACGGGGTCGTCACCTGTTTAACATAGAGATATATACGGAAACATTTAAAAAAATCTTCTTGTCTGAGAACTGAAAAGCCTAGAGCTGAGATATTTGGTGTGTAGCATTTTTCTAGTGGTCCTCCTACAAAGATTGTTCAGATGATGCACATGGGGTCAAAATTTTCCCTGCCCCGGGATTACCTGTTTTGCAAAGAGATATTTTTCGGGATTTTTTTTGAAACTCTTCTTGTCTAAAACCGAAAGACCTAGAGCTTGAGATATTTGGCGTGTGACATTCTCATGTGTCTTGCTACAAAGATTGTTGAAAATCATGCACCTGGGGGTCAAAATCTGGCCCCGCCCCCTGGGTCCCCTGTTTAACATAGAAATATATAGGGAACATTTTGAAAAATTTCGAGTCTGAAAACGAAAAGCCTAGAGCTTAGATATTTTGTATGTAGGCTTTTTCTCGTTGTTCTCTACCAAGATTGTTCAATTTATGCCTCTGTTGTCAAGATTTGCCCGGCCCCAGGGGTCACCTGTTTTATAAAGAGATAATATAATTGTCTGAAACCGAAAGGCCTAAAGCTTAGATATATGTTGAGTACAATGGGTTTTATGGTCTTCTACCAAGATTTTTCAAATTATACTCCTGGGGTCAAAATTGGCCCCGCCCTATGGGTTACCTGTTTTACATAGAGAGATATAGGAGAAAACTTAGCAATCTTCTTGTTAATACTAACTGGTACATAAACATTTCTTTGATGACCTTCTAAGTCATATTAACTGCGACAAAAGACAGACAACATAGGTTGTGAGTTTTTCACTCTGAGGTAGTGGAAGCTATACTTGTCCTCTTGTGTCTCTTTTATTGGTTTATCGCAAAATGGCCCTCTTATTTAACTAACAACTGCTGTGGAATTAGGAGTTTCGAAGTTTGAGAAATGTAGCGGTTATTTGTTTACGCACGAGTTACTAAGTCGTGCGCCACGAGATACTATGTCGTGTAGTCGGGTATGATAATTGCCTCGCCGTGGGTGATTGCAACAATTCGAGATCAATGGACGTTTTATTTTTATATATGGCGTGTGCAGAACAAGGATTGTGACCGTGAGATGTTTGTCGGTACCTGTGATAGGATGCGAGATTTGTCGGTGATTCGTATCTCTGTATTTTTCAGCAATGAATTATTTTGACATCCTTCACCAACACACGCACTAGAAAAATAAAAATCAGGTATATATAATACCGTATTGAAACATTGTTGAAATAAAAGACATTGATTTACTTAAAAAATGACAAAAACTAACGCCGTATCATGCATATTAGTTACTATTTTGAAAAGAACCGGTGTTTTACAAATCAAAGTTTACATAAATTCATGGATTTTTCTTTTAATACCTTGATTCTACAATTCTGTGTTATGTATGCTACAATTTGTTTGTTTGGTCAGACAAAGCTAAATGTTCTGGATCCGAAATACTTTCACCTAAATGTTTACAGTAAAATCCGGAAGATGCCGGTTTTAGTACAATTGAACAGGTCTGTTGGAGTATCTCCCATTTCATTCTCTGTGTTTTCATTTCCATAAAATTGCATAGTGGTAAAATTCCTAAATTGCGCATCAAAATCATCGTAAATACCCAATATCTGAGGATGGAAAAACAAGGTACGGTGTCTTATTTTCTATGATTAAGGATTAGAATAATTGTTATTGAACGGTGTTGACAAATACTCCTCGAATGGGAGCAGGTGACTGGCTGTCTTTCACCATATCGAATGACTGAATAAGGGACGACATCAAACTCGAAAATGAAAATGGATTATTCTTTTTAATAAAGAAAATTATTTGTTGTTATTGTTATAACAATATTTAAAGAAACACCATAGGAGTTTAAATGGTTTGTTCTGAGTTGACAAAAAAAATTGATTAGCAATCTTTTTATTTACAATATAACCTCGATGTTTATAAATTCGCTCTGCTGTAGAATAACGAATTCTTATAATATCAGACGATTCTTATTGATTGCTTATAGCAGACGATGTTAGTGTAAAT
>JASEVX010000004.1:97239422-97379271 GCA_031761405.1 Serripes groenlandicus
GTGTTTGTCAAGTAAGTAATTTATCAACCAACTACTAGAGTCGTGTCTGCGGTATGACACCATCCTCTGATTAGGGTTGTGTAACTTAGATATCCTGATATCCTTTTATTCTCATTTCATATTTCAAGCTGTGGTTTCAACATTGCAACGTTCGGCATTATGTCATTTTTAGCTCACCTGCGCACGAAGTGCTCATGAAGCTTTGGCCGTCGTCTGTCGTTCGTCGTTCGTCAACAATTTCTTTAAACAACATCTCCCCTAGCTAATGTATGGATTTTGAATAAACTTGGTCGGAATTAATTCCATGCAGGTCTCTGGGTACTTGGCAATCAAAAGATTTTTTGGAAAACTTTATAAAATCTTCTTATCTGAAACCGCAAAGCCTAGAGCTTCGATATTGTGTGTGTATCATTGTCTAATGGTCCTTATGAAGATTGTTAAAATAATGCTACTGGGGTCAAATTGGCCACGTCACGGGGTCGTCACCTGTTTAACATAGAGATATATACGGAAACATTTAAAAAATCTTCTTGTCTGAAACTGAAAAGCCTAGAGCTGAGATATTTGGTGTGTAGCATTTTCTAGTGGTCCTCTACAAAGATTGTTCAGATGATGCACATGGGGTCAAAATTTTCCCTGCCCCGGGATTACCTGTTTTGCAAAGAGATATTTTTCGGGATTTTTTTTGAAAATCTTCTTGTCTAAAACCGAAAGACCTAGAGCTTAGATATTTGGCGTGTGACATTGTCATGTGGTCTTCTACAAAGATTGTTGAAATCATGCACCTGGGGTCAAAATTGGCCCCGCCCCTGGGTCCCCTGTTTAACATAGAAATATATAGGGGAACATTTTGAAAAATTTCGAGTCTGAAAACGAAAAGCCTAGAGCTTAGATATTTTGTATGTAGCTTTTTCTCGTTGTTCTCTACCAAGATTGTTCAATTTATGCCTCTGTTGTCAAGATTTGCCCCGGCCCCAGGGGTCACCTGTTTTATAAAGAGATAATATAATTGTCTGAAACCGAAAGGCCTAAAGCTTAGATATATGTTGAGTACAATGGTTTTATGGTCTTCTACCAAGATTTTTCAAATTATACTCCTGGGGTCAAAATTGGCCCCGCCCTATGGGTTACCTGTTTTACATAGAGAGATATAGGAGAAAACTTAGCAATCTTCTTGTTAATACTAACTGGTACATAAACATTTCTTTGATGACCTTCTAAGTCATATTAACTGGACAAAAGACAGACAACATAGGTTGTGAGTTTTTCACTCTGAGGTAGTGGAGCTATACTTGTCCTCTTGTGTCTCTTTTATTGGTTTATCGCAAAATGGCCCTCTTATTTAACTAACAACTGTGGGAATTAGGAGTTTCGAAGTTTTGAAATGTAGCGGTTATTTGTTTACGCACGAGTTACTAAGTCGTGCGCACGAGATACTATGTCGTGTAGTCGGGAATGATAATGCTCGCCGTGGGTGAATTGCAACAATTCGAGATCAATGGACGTTTTTTTTTATATATGGCGTGTGCAGAACAAGGATTGTGAACCGTGAGATGTTTGTCGTACCTGTGATAGGATGCGAGATTTGTCGGTGATTCGTATCTCTGTATTTTTCAGCAATGAATTATTTTGACATCCTTCACCAACACACGCACTAGAAAAATAAAAATCAGGTATATATAATACCGTATTGAAACATTGTTGAAATAAAAGACATTGATTTACTTTAAAAAATGACAAAAACTAACGCCGTATATGCATATTAGTTACTATTTTTGAAAAGAACCGGTGTTTTACAAAATCAAAGTTTACATAATTCATGGATTTTTCTTTTAATACCTTGATTCTACAATTCTGTGTTATGTATGTACAATTTGTTTGTTTGGTCAGACAAAGCTAAATGTTCTGATCCGAAATACTTTCACCTAAATGTTTACAGTAAATCCGGAAGATGCCGGTTTTTAGTACAATTGAACAGTCTGTTGGAGTTATCTCCCATTTCATTCTCTGTGTTTTCATTTCCATAAAATTGCATAGTTGGTAAAATTCTAAATTGCGCATCAAAATCATCGTAAATACCCAATATCTGAGGATGAAAACAAGGTACGGTGTCTTATTTTCTATGATTAAGGATTAGAATAATTGTTATTGAACGGTTTGACAAATACTCCTCGAAATGGGAGCAGGTGACTGGCTGTCTTTCACATATCAATGACTGAATAAGGACGACATCAAACTCGAAAATGAAAATGGATTATTCTTTTTAATAAAGAAAATTATTTGTTGTTATTGTTATAAAAATATTTAAAGAAACACCATAGAGTTTAAATGGTTTGTTTGAGTTGACAAAAAAATTGATTAGCAATTTTTTATTTACAATATAACCTCGATGTTTATAAATTCGTCTGCTGTTGAATAACGGAATTCTTATAATATAGGATTCTTATTGATTGCTTATAGCAGACGATGTTAGTGTAAATTATGTAGTTGACCAGGATATGAATAGTGTGGACAGACATGATATAATAATTATCCTGCTACTCTGAAACAAAATGAAAACCCTGGATGAGTGAATGTAACAGTGGGAAGGGTTGAATTGAATTCCTGCAACTGATTTCTGACCTTTTTATGGAACACATTAGATTAATAATAATATAACAAAAAGTGTCAAACAACTGGCTTTATTATATGCCTGTACATTTTCCGGTGGAAATACATGCAGATTGACATGCGCAAATACACCACGACAGATTAAAATTCCGTATCTACATGCGGTGTAAATACAAGATTGTGACATCAGACAGTGCGCGGAATACTTTCAGCGAGGTATCCCCAATAAACAATGTATTGAATCTGTATATTTAATAGTTTTTGTCGCTCTTCATAGATCGTAGGTATATAATAAAAGGAATATTACGTTGCGGGAGCGATAAATGGGTACGTATTGCACGACTCGTAGCGTGGGAAAATCCATATCTTACTCGACCTTCGGTCTCGTAAGATATCGATTTTTCCACGCTACTTGTCGTGCAATACAAACCCTTTTATCGCTCCCGCAACGTAATATTCCGTATTTATGTCTTGGTTATCTTCTTAAATTGGGTACAGAGGTGTGAGAGGCATGCGTTTCTAACTTGATGTTGCAATTTAATGCACACTCTTACAATTGTCGTCTAATCTTCCTATGACTGTGAATTGGGATAAAGCATGATATATTGTTATTGTATGCATTTCGTTGGTCGGGGGACACAGTTTACCTTGCATAATTGGAACAATTTTATTACTACCCCTAATGACACGTTCACACTTATGCAGGATTTTCAAAATTAACTGATTGCCAATCAAAATCCCTGATCACTTGGCCAATTGGGATGAAACTTCATACAAACCATCCTCTCAATGTCCTCTCCTAAATTCCTTCATTTGGATCCATGCAAAATTCTGGTTTCCATGGCAACCAAAAGAAAAGAAATTGTGAAAACTTAAAAGATCTTCTCCTCCGAAAGTGTCAGGCCCTTTTTTTTAAAAAATAATTTTGAAGAAATTTTCCTTGGGTGCCACTTTATGAGATTTCTTCAAGACATGTTGATTGGTCAAAAAACATGGCCACCAGGGGGCTGTTTTGCCTTATAGTGAAAACTTAACAAATCTTCTCCGCCGAAAGTGTCGAGCGGATTTTCAAATAATTTTGTAGAAATGTTCCTTGGGTGACCCTCTACCAGATTCCTTCAAGCCATGTTGATTGGTCGAAAAACATGGCTGCCAGCGGGTGGGGCTATTTTACACTATATGGCTATAATGAAAACTTAAAAAATCTTCTCCTCCGAAAGTGTTCGGCCATTAACATTTGTCAAATAATTTTGTAGAAATGTTCTTTGGCTGACCCGTCTATCAGATTCCTCCAAGCTATGTTGATTGTTTAAAAAACATGGCTTTTAGAGGGCGGGGCCATTTTGCTTGGTGACCCTTTATGAGATTCCTTCAAGCCATGTTGATTGGTAAAAAAACATGGCCGCCAGGGGGCGGTGCTATTTTGCCTTATAGTGTAAACTTAAACAATCTTCTCCGCCGAAAGTGTTCAGCGGATTTTCAAATAATTTTGTAGAAAGGTTCCTTGGGTGACCCTCTACCAGATTCCTTCAAGCTATGTTGATTGGTCGAAAACATGGCCGCCAGCGGGTGGGGCTATTTTACACTATATCATATGGCTATAGTGAAAACTTAAAAAATCTTCTCGTCCGAAAGTGTTCGGCCCATTGTCAAATAATTTTGTAGAAAGGTTCCTTGGGTGACCCTCTACCAGATTCCTCCAAGCCATGTTGATTGGTCAAAAACATGGCTGCCAGCGGGTGGGGCTATTTTACACTATATGGCTATAGTGAAAACTTAAAAAATCTTCTCCTCCGAAAGTGTTCGGCCATTGTCAAATAATTTTGTAGAAATGTTCTTTGGCTGACCCGTCTATCAGATTCCTCCAAGCCATGTTGATTGTTTGAAAAACATGGCTTTTAGAGTGCGGGGCTATTTTGCTTGGTGACCCTTTATGAGATTCCTTCAAGCCATGTTGATTGGTAAAAAAAACATGGCCGCCAGGGGGCGGGGCTATTTTGCCTTATAGTGTAACTTAAACAATCTTCTCCGCCGAAAGTGTCCAGCGGATTTTCAAATAATTTTGTAGAAAGGTTCCTTGGGTGACCCTCTACCAGATTCCTTCAAGCTATGTTGATTGGTCGAAAACATGGCCGCCAGCGGGTGGGGCTATTTTACACTATATCATATGGCTATAGTGAAAACTTAAAAAATCTTCTCGTCCGAAAGTGTTCGGCCCATTGTTAAATAATTTTGTAGAAATGTTCCTTGGCTGACCCGTTATCAGATTCCTCCAAGCCATGTTGATGGGTCGAAAAACATGGCTTTCAGATTCCTCCAAACTATTTTGATTGGTCGAAAACTATGGCTATAGTGAAATCTTAAAAAATCTTCTCCGAAAGTGTAAGGCCGATTTTCAAATAACTTTGTAGACATGTTCCTTGCGTGACTCTCTATCAGATTCCATGAAGCCATGTTGATTGGTCTCCCAATATGGCTGTCAGGGGGCGGGGTTGTTAACGTTAAATTGGCTTAAGTGAAAACTTTAAAAATCTTCTCCTCGCAAACTATTTGGCCGATTTTTTAATAATTTTGCAGAAATGTTCCTTAGCCACTGTGATTGGTAAAAGAACATGGCCACCAGGGGTCCGGGCTGTTTTGAGATTTAATTTTTTGTCTAATTGCAGTGGAGCAATACTGTCTGGCCATCTTGGGTCTCTTGTTTCTTTTACCACAATGTCTTTTACTCTATCTACCGGTATTTATATTTATAGAGACTTTTAAAGGTTTTGGCAGATTTGTGGTATACATGTGGGAAAGGATTAATTTTCAACAAACACTAACTTTCATTTCCTCATAACATAGAAACTATTTTATTGTGCATGATTTGTTCAAAAAATCAATTTAGTATTGATTCCAAATCTGTATAACATATGTTAAACATATCTTGGAAATCCAGTCACAAAGTGTATTGTGAGTTGAATCGGACAGTACACTATTAATGTTGCCATTTGTTTAATCTTAAAACGTTTAATTCACAGTTAATAATGTTACATTAACAAATCTATTAAACTTGCTTTACTATTTACTTCAAGTACCAAAATATAATTGATGATTATACCCCCCGCAAACAAAGTTTTTGGGGGGTATATAGGATTACCCTGTCCGTCTGTCTGTCCATCTGTCCGCCCGTCCGTCTTTCTGTCCATATGTCTTGTAAGCGCAACTCCTCCTTAACGGCTGGACCGATTCTGATGAAACTTTACACAGTTGCAGTACACAACCTGAGGATGTGCATGAAGTAAGATTATCCCGGTCGGAAATATATCCGTCCGTCTGTCTGTCCATATGTCTTGTAAACGCAACGGGGGTATCCTTTTGTGAGTTCACTCACAGTTCTAGTTTATTTATTTATTCACCCCTTCCCACCTACCAGTTCAACAGATCTGCAGCAGACAACTTTGAAAACTTACGGTAAACATTGTGGAAAACCTCTGTAAATAAAATATAAATTTTGATGTGTCTAAAGGAATAAATAACTGCTCATCATGAGCATTTTCTCCTTTTGCCACAAAGTTTTAAAAAGTAGTCTGCTGCAGAATTTTTCTACTAACAATTTTTGATAAGTGTAGTATGTATTCGAAATACCAGTAGTTACATGGTTTATCAACTCTTTCCCTCATACGACAATTCTGCAGCAGACGACTTAGAACATACCTATTACTTTAAGTGAAAAATATTGTAGCAAAAGGAGAAATTGCTTGTTTTGAGCAATTTCTTCTTTTTCACTATGTTTTCAAAAAAGCCGTCTGCTGCAGAGGCATCAGAAAGCATCTATATGAGGGAAAGGGAGGGTTAAACTGTATATACTTAAGTTCTCTTTCTTATGGATTGCTCTTGTTTATGTTTTAGAAAAAGAGGGAGAAGTCCTGACCAAGACTGTAGAGACTGTTTGCCAATTTCCAAACGTATCACAAGACTCAATATTCAGTAAGTAATATGATTATTGAGAGGATCAGGGGCCATATTCACAATCAAGCTAGATGCCATTCTAATTATAAGTTCACAAATTAAAAATGATTTTATTGGCAAAATATTTCTTGTTTAGCCAATCAGAAGTTTGTAACTTCGAAATATAGCCATTTGAACGAGTCAAATATTGATTTCGAAATTGTAGTGTAAAGGCGGAGGAAAATAATATAAACTTTTCCAACATTGTCAGCAGATGACTTTTTGAAAACATGGCAAAAGGAGAAGCTGTTATGAGCAATTTCTCTTTTTCCTACAATGTTTTCTTATCTTTTCTAAGATTTAACTTTCATGAAGCATTTTCACAGGAGGCGTCAGAAAGCGTCTATATGAGGGAAAGGGTTAACTGACTATGTTCAAACAAAAATAATAGGCAAAGTAAAGACATAAGTACATGTATATATATAGAATACTACTGAACCCTTTCCCATATGTAGACATCTTTTGATGCAACTACAGTAGACAGCCTATGAAAACATTGAATGTGGGAAATTAACCCTTTCCCTCATACGACAATTCTGCAGCAGACGACTTTGAACATATTTTATCAAAAAGTAGAAAATCATTATAATTGAATGAATAACCTATGACTTAAAGTTGAAAACATTGAGGCAAAAGGAGAAATTGCTCGTTTTGAGCAATTTCTTCATTTGTCACTATGTTTTCAAAAAGCTGTCTGCTGCAGAGGCCTCAGAAAGCGTCTATATAAGGGAAAGGGTAAAAGCAGCGATCAGTCATCCATGACAATAGTGGTAATACGCCCCTATGTAGGACTATTCCAAGTTTTGACTGGAGTACTGTTATGCTGGTACTGGGCCCATTGAAACTCATACAGTACATGTATCGATAACACATTATTGTTTTAATTGACAGATCTACGAGTAGAACAAGCACTGATGAGCACGACACGCACAGTTCTGTAAGTATGAAAACAATTTTGGTGCCAGCTGATATTGGATAAGGGCTTAACCCTTTCCCATGTTTTTTGACGCAGCTGTTGCAAACGACTTTTGAAAATCTTGTGGCAAAAAGAGTTATATCTCATGAGGTTTTTTCTTCATTTGCACAATGTTTTCCTCATTATTAAATGACAATACTTTAATAAGACATCCTAAGCCAAAAGCTTGAGGGGGTCTATTCTGATCACTTTGTCCGTCTTCATTAACTTTAAGCTTCAAATGACCATCTCCTTCTTGACCGCTGGACCGATTTCATGTTTGGTGGTTATCTTTCAATATTCAAAGATTTAAATTCTGTGCAGAACTTTAGTGGATGTAGGCTGTGTAGCATTGGAAATTGGGGGAAATGCCCAAGTATCTTCTCCTGAATCCGCTTGGGTGTTTCCAAAATTATTGGTAGGAGTATTCCTTTGGTGACCCTCTACAAATATTGTTAACACCATATTGAACAGTTACAAAACATGGTGGCTAGGCAGCATCAGACAAAGGGCATTATAACATATTTTTAAAATTCCATTCGTATAAAAGTTGTTGTTTGATTTCCAGATAATTTAGTAGAAAATGTTCCTTTTGTGACTCTATATAATATAAATTAATTCAAGCTATATTGATGTTTGAAACCCATTGCCACCAGGTGGCCTCAGAAAAGGGGTAATATGAACTTTTAGCATCAAATTACATCTCCTCCTACTCCTGAACCACTGAATCAATTTTTATAACTTCATGGGAATGTTCTTTTGGTCCTTTTTCAAAATTGTTCAAATATTTTAATTCTATGTAGAAATTTGTTTGCTGCATTTTCAGAAATTCCCAACCTTTAAAATTATTCTCCTCTGAATCCACTTTTCTAATACCAAAATTATTTGGTAGAAATGTTCCTTCGGTGATCCTCTTCAAAAAGTTCAAACTATATTGATTTGTTGGAAAGTTTGCCAGCCAATGAGAATCAGAAAAGGAGCAAATTGACAAAGTTTTAAATTCCGTTCTTATTAAATTGCTTTTTTTATTTCTAGAGAAATTAATAGAAATGTTTCTTCAGTGACCCTCTACATAATGTGTTTTAGAAGCTTTATTGAAAAGTTTAAAACATAACCACCAGGGTGGCATGTGAAAAGGAGTAAATTGAACTTTGAGCTTCAAACTACATCTCCTCCTGAACCACTGTACCAATATCAATCAAAATTGTGGTCCTCTTTCAAATTTGTTTAAAGATTTATTTAAATGTTCTATGAACAGTGTTCACTTCTTGCAGTAGCATTCCCACTCTTGATTAAATATATAAGCAGTTACACATTTGCTACTATACCATCGCTCAGGTAAATGATTTAGAGCCATCTTGTTTATAGAGATTTCCCATATTTTTATCTAGATATCATCAAAATTGTCTGCTGCAAATGTGTAGTTTGTGGAAAAGGGTTAACCATTTTAACTGGTATTAAACTTAAAAATTTGTTTACTATGAGAACTGCTAAACATGTTAGGAAAAATATGAAACATCTAAAATATTGGGATTGAATTTGAAATGAGAATGTATCACAAAAGTGACCTCTATCAGTTAAAAAAAAGGTTAATTAATGAAGTAAACTACTTCTTTGAGTTGCAAATGGAAATATTGTGAGTAAGGGAGTGGTTATTTTTGACACTTTCACTAATGAAGGATACCATTTGATGACTCTCAGTACTGCAGCAGACAGCTTTACATAATAATTTGAGACATGGATGAACTTTTATTATGGAGCATTTTTAGCTCCACTGGGTGAAAGCTAGTCGAGCTTATGTCATGGCGAATTTTGTCGATTGTACGTCCTTTCATGCGTGCAAATTTTTTGCTTCAAACGACTTCTCCTTTCAAGTGATAAGGGTATCACTTGGCCAATTAGGATGAAACTTCATAAGGAGCATCCTATCAATGTCCTCTCCTAAATCCATTCAATTTTTTTGGATGCATGCACAATTCTGGTTTCCATGGTAATGGAAAGATATTTTTTTAATTTTTATACGCCGCCGGAGGCGGTTGTATATTGGCGTCATCTTCTCCGTCCGTACGTCCAATTCTTGTGAACGCAACTTCTCCTACGTTTCTGACCGTATCTTTTCAAAACTTGGTCAATGTCATAACTATAATGTGTAGGTGTGCATGAAGCGGTGATTTTTCCGGTTCATTGATATTTGCAAGATTTATGTCCCTTGTAACTTAGTCTCTGTAGCTGATTGATATTGCAGCCTTGTGAACGCAACACCTCCTATGTTTCTGACCGAATCTTTTCAAAACTTGGTCAATGTCATCACTATAATGGGTAGATGTGCATGAAGCGGCGATTTTCCAGTTCATTGATTTTTGCAAGATTTTTGTCCCTTGAAACTTAGTCTCTGTAGCTGATTGATATTGCAGCCTTGTAAATGCAACTCTTCCTATGTTTCTGACCGAATCTTTTCAAAACTTGGTCAATGTCATGACTATAATGGGTAGATGTGCATGAAGCGGCGATTTTCCGGTTCATTGATTTTTGCAAGATTTATGTCCTTTGTAACTTAGTCTCTGTAGTTGATTGATATTGCGGCTTGTGAACGCAACTCTTCCTACGTTTCTGACTGAATCTTTGCAAACTTGGTCAATATCATTACTATAATGGGTAGATGTGCATGAAGCAGGGATTTTCCGGTTCAGCAATTTTTGCAATAGTAATGCCTTTCGAAACTTGGTCTCTATAGCATATTCACTTGAGAACGCAACTCAAGTTTCCAAACAGGTAGAAGTGCATAAAGCAGGGATTATCCGGTAGAGTGATTTTTGCAAGAGTTATGCTCAGAAGGAAAAAAGGATACATATCGACACTGCCATTTGACCTACTTTCATATCGGAAGTCTCTATAGGGTTCTATCTCTGTTTATATGTATCCTATTTTCTTTTTTTAATACCAAAGTCAGCTAGGCTAGTAAGCAGAGTAAGACTTTCAACTCTGAACAAGTGTGGATAAACTGTTTTGCTCAAGGAAACACCCGGCTGCCCCTGCAGGGATCGAACCTACTACCCAGGCAACCATGATCTCAGGTCCCTGTCTCTTCCAGCTAAGCTAACTGGTCTCACAGACTTCATTTTGAGCTTATGTATACAGACATGTTAAAAGCAATAATTAAAAGGACCAATCTTGATCTTTATATATTTTGGCGGCGTATATTGTGGCGGCACTGGCACTCTTGTTGCCTAATGACAGTGGAGCGATACAGGGCCTCTTGTTCATCTTTTCTCAATGTTTTCAACTTGTTTCCAGACATTAATATTAGTTAACTTCTACATGTTTCAACAATTTCATCAGATATCTTCCAGCAGAGCATGGTATAGATATCCTATCAGGTTATCAGTATATAATCATTTCTCTGTTTAATACAGTAGTTTTAACCAATCGTTCGTTTGTATCAGGTAAAATGTTATTAAAGGTATTTAGCTTGAAAAAATAATTAATATTTTTAAGTAATTTATAAGGAATCTATATTTTTATTCTTTAATATTTGTAGCAGAGGACTTTAAAACCATTTAGGTAAAAAAAATGTCTATAAACAAAAGTATGATTATTGAAAACAGTTGAAAAACTTAATGGTGGAATTCATCTGCTGTACATCCAAATTTAAGGCTTTTTTGCTTTAAAAATATAATGAATTCCATTCTATTTGATCTATAAGTATAACACTTGCATTCCTCATTAATGATCTTTATTCTATTCACAATGCTTAATTCTAATACTTCTTCCAATCCTCCACATAGTACACACACATTTTGGGGGGATTTTTCTAAATGTGGGAAAGCATTAGGGAAAAATGAGCTTCTGCTTGTTACAAGCATTACCATTGTCCTTTCCCATGTCAACCCTTTCCCACATAATAACACATTTTGACACAATTGAAGCAGGAGACATTAAAAAACATGGAGGGAGGCTAAATTAAAAATGCTCATGTTGAGCAATTTCTCCTTTTGCCTCCCCATGTTTTCAACTTGACTCAATAACTAAGCTTTTAATCATAAATATATTTCATGTTTCAAAGTTGTTTGCTGCAGATTTGTTGTATAAGAAAAAGGCTTAATCAATATGAATTTGCAAATATTTGACTATTGATTTTCTTTTCAGCATTGTTTGAGTCCGGGGGTATCAAGCCTGCAATGTAATGGAGAAAATGGCAACATACCCTGGCAACATGACAACCAGAGCTCTGGGTTCATCCCAGGTTCTGGAAACAACAACAACCTAGACTGTATTCCCTGTGGTTCTAGTCAGTGTGAAAGTGTACAAACTATAACAACAAAAAACAGTATATGTAATTACGCAGACCATCATGGCTTACCTAAAGAAGATCTGAATGGATACAGCCCTGAACTTACTCAAACCGAAAATCCTCATTACTTCCAGGCCAACAGGCTGCTCTATCAAGCGCACCTTGAGAAAGCCAACCGACAAGGGTTGCCAGAAAAGAATCCATTTTGAATATCTGAAGAATACCTCAAGTCATTTTTTTGTCTTTCATTCATTATAGGTTTGTGACTGTAATTTTAGTGTAAATAATTGTAGTTTTATTTAAAAATTTAGTTTTCTTTGGAAAAAAGATTAGAATTGTAAATTGCACTTCACACCGTAAAATGACCTTAAGAACAAGTGTGTCCAGTGTAGCTTCAGATTAGCTTATGAGAAACAATAGTCTGGCAAGTATCTTCTTTGATCACCATTTAGTCTAGTGGTATTGAACCCATTCCAACTAGCAGAAAACTTTTGAAAACATTTTGAAGAAAAGAGAAATTGCTGTAAATGTAACAAACTTATGTAGAAAAGCAGAAAATTTCTTGGAAAGACTGTTGTGTGAGAAAGCTTGCCAACACATTGTATCGGTGAACTTGACACAGTGATATGAGTGAACAATTGTTGAAAATTAATCAATCAGTTATCATGATGAGAATTTTCTCCGTTGCCTTAAAGTTTTCAACACAAGGCATTAATTGTTCTTTCATGTTAAAGCTTATTTCTCATTTTTGACTGTATGTATTCAAAGTCTTCTGCTGTAGATTTGTTGTATGTGGGTAGAGGTAAATGACACTTGTAAGACGTCAGAACATGGAAAGACTACGAATGTATGGTCAGATCTGACAAATGGGTGCAGGCCGATTTTCTTCCATACAAACTACATAATATTATGGACATGTTAAGAAAACATTTCTTTAGATATTTCTTGTAATTATCTTACAGAAATCATAATTTACATTTAAAGAAAGGTAATTCATTGCATGACAATGCAGCCTTTTTCAGATTATCATAATAATTATGATTGTTTGTACTTATGATTTATGTATCTTTATCTTTCAAAATGAATATTAATCTTCATGTAACTTTGGCAAAAGCTGTCATACATTGCAATAATACACTTGAAGAGCTTTTAAAACTAAACTTGAAATGATTCCTGTTTCCATGGTAAAAGGAACACATTGTGAACAGTGTGGATTAAGATCAACCCATGCTCCTGAAATCGAATCAAGACATAATTTGTAAGAAGCTTGTATAGATTCTGATAAGAAAGAGCAGATGTACAGGCTTATTTAAACCTACACTGTTCAGAAATAAGAGCAAAAAGAAATAGACCCTTTCCCACCTGCAGATGCATTTTGACGCAATCACAGCAGACGTCTTTTGAAAACATTGTGGCCAAAGGTGAAATTGCACATGATAAGCAATTTCTCCTTTGGCCACAATGTTTTCAACTTTATTTAACAATTAAGCTATCTTTTATGGTGATTTGTCTTGTTTTTGTCACTGTTTTTGACTATCGTTTTGTGCAATTTCTTCTTTTGGTTTCAAAAAGCTGTCTGCTGCAGAGGCATCAAAAAGCGTCTATATGAGGGAAATGGGTTAATGTGTATCATTTGTTTTTCTAACTGATCAATGCCTTTTGAAAAACAACATGTTAAGGGTTCTAATCAATGCTGATTTTCATAAAAAATAAATACTTTTACTGCTTATTTATGTTCATAGTTTGAACATAAATAATCAGTGAAAGTATGTTTTCCAAATGTTTTGCTAAAATGACTGAATGGTCAATAATAAGGAACCTGATGGGCTGACATGGGTCTTTAACCCTTTTCCTCATATAGACACTTTCTGACGCCTCTGCAGCAGACAGCTTTTTGAAAACATAGTGTCAAAAGAAGAAATTGCACAAAACGTGCAATTTCTCCTTTTGCCACAATGTTTTCCACTTTTTGTCATAGGTTATCCATTCAATTATGGAGATTTTCTATGTTTTGACAAAATACGTTCAAAGTCGTCTGCTGCAAAATTGTTGTATGAGGGAAGGGGTTAATGTTAAAAACGTTTAAATACAAAGGTTTGGTTTCATGCAGTGTGACTGAATTTTAATTGTTAATTGAACAGGCAGTTGTCAGTCATTGTTTCTGTTTTGTTTTCAACTCACCTGAACACAACATGTTTGGAATGAGTTATTGTGATCACTTTTATGTTGTTGTCAGTTCATTTTTCCTTAAAAGATCCTATCTTCTGAAATAACTGGTCTTATTTAAAGACATACCAATGAAATACGCCTGATGTTTCCCTTTATCAAGAAAGTTCAAGCCATCTTAGTTGCTCAAAAATGTTTGGCTGTCAGGGGCAGGGGCTTGTTGACCTTATCACATGTTCTAAGTTTTCGCTGGATAAAAATTTAGGGGGGAAAACATAGGACTTTGTTACTATAAATAGCCTCTCTATATGGTATTATTTAAAAAGACATTGTTATTATGGTATATATGCTCTTTTATATTATGACAAACTACTATTAAAAGAAACGTTTTTCCACAAATATAAACTCTGTCTGTGACCGTATATGCCTTTTGTGCAATTTTTGAAATTCTTCTCCTATGAAACTAAATTTGACAGATTCTAAAATAATGTCACAGAAGTATTCTAGGGGCCACCATCACCCCCGATTTATTAACACTTTCATTGGTTAAAAGACAAGCATTCCAGTGGAATGGGATGTCTTTCCTTTTATTTCCAATACAAATAACACTCAGTCAAAGTACTGAATTGAGTGATAGAGGGCCTTCATGACCCTTTTTCTTAACAATGTGTATGTGTTTACTCTAATAAATTCTTTGTATTTAATGCTAAAGATATCTTATGTGATCATTTCTTTTCCCAATATAGAATACTTTTTTGCAGCAGATAACTGAAAACTGTGTTGGAAACAGAGAGATTACTCAAAACGTAGTTGCTTAATCCTTTCCCAAATACAACAATTTTGCAGCAGACGACATTAAAAACATATAGGCAAAACTATTGAAAATCTCTATACATAAAGGTAAAACTAATGAAAAGAGGTGAAAATTGTGGCAAAAGAAGAAATTGCTCATTATGAAAATCGTCTGCCTCTGATGCGTCGAAATGTATCTGCAAATGAGAAAGGGTTAAATCCATAGTGTTCACCAGTATATCAAAAGGAAGTTCACAACACGCCAATTATATTGATGTTGAATCTTCTCCCGCATACTTTCAAAGCTTCAAAGAGTTATAATGCGCAACCTTAGTCTCCTTTTAATTATACTTGGACATTTGTAAGGATATATTTATTAGATGTCCGCTTCCTTTTCCCTTTTCCCACATATAGAAGCATTTTGACGCATCTGTAGCAGACGACTTTTGAAAAAATCGTGTTAAAAAGGAGAAATTGCTCAAAACAAACAATTTCTCCCTTTTGCCACAATGCTGCAGATTTGCTGTATGTGGGAAAGAGTTTACCAGTACTCTTTTTTGTGGACAGAGGCAGTACCCTCTCATCACAAGATATATGCAAGATTCGAATCGAGGTTCACACTGGTTTCATTGTATCATTTGTCAACTTTTTCCCACATATGACAAATCTGGAGCAGAGGACTAAAGGCATCTAATCAATCATAGGAGACTTCTGTTTAAATACAAGTTAAATTATTTAAGAGGCTTGAACACAATTAGCAGATGGAGAAACTGTTCATCTTGAGCTATTTCTGCATTTGTCACAATAATTTCAAAAATCGTCTGTTGCAAATGTACCGAAGTCCGTCTGTTAGTGAGAACTGGTTTAACCTTTCCCACAAACGGCCAATCTGCGGCAGATGACTTTAAAACAATCTAGGCAAATTTATGGAAAACTACAAATGAAAGTAATTTTTTAACAGAATTTTAAACATAGTGGTTAAAGAAGAAAAACTCGTTCATTATGAGCAATTTCTCCTTTTGCCCCAATGTTTTCACAACTGATGTGAAGATGCAGTTACACTGCTTAACGCAGACGTTATCAGCCGAGCTCCCATCTGTCAATGGGTGTGTCGCCCTTGATCTCCTAAGACACTCTAGATGGCTTGGCAGATAGTGTTGATCAGTCACTTTCTTGTCTACGTTGGTTAGCTGCGTCGTATCCATAGCCAACTGGACACTCTTTCTACAGCTTTACCAAGAGCCTGGACTGCAATATTACGGACTCTTCCCTTGATACCTTCTGCATTCTCCACGCCGCCTGAGATGGAAATCGTTTATTGGGAAGACTTCTACATGCAGAAACGGGTTAAAACCATATTATTTGAATCAAATATCTTAAACATGTCTTTCATTTGCATAGAACCAAAATGTTTTTGAAGTCTTAAGATATAATACATTGCCTTTCTAGATTGGGAAGATATCATTATAAATGTTATGGATCATGATAGTTGACTAGTGAAGTAAACTCTTAAGTATTTATAAATGGAAACAATTTCAACAGTTTTGCTTTTATAAACAATTTTTCAGTCTTTTTCAAGACTCCCCCCATTTCTAAAAATAACAATTTTTGATTTGTCGATATTAATTTCGAATCCTACTCCACTGCTAAGTGTCGCTATTGTATTGATCTGTCTTTGTTGCTGAATTATAGTATAAGCAAAACTTGAAACATGTCAACAAAAAGTAACACACTTAAGTCGTTTTGACATTAGATACAAATATTCCCCGTTCATTGTTGTTGTTTAGATAACGAATTAAATCATTTATAAAAAGAGAGGACATTTACGGACTTTCCACACAACCTTGTATAGTGCATATCGTACAATCGAAGTATTGCGTCAAGTTATCGTTGATCTTAACACAAAACGTCAACTTACCATACCTAGACAGACTACTTACAATTTTCCTCTCCATAGCACCCCAAAGTTTATCATGGCGTGTACTTTCAAAGGCCTTAACAAAATCTATAGAATACAATAAAATCTACCACGCCTTTTAGACAAATAATTCTACTGTGAAGACTTCTGCATGCTGGAAAGGGTTAAACAGTATAACAGTTATACCACGACGACCAGCTCACCACCCCATGCGTTACCTGATCTTGTCTCAACATTATTCCGCACAACATTATTCCCAAACAATTGGCTACTTTCCCACATAATTGTTTAACCCATTGCTGGAAGACGAATGTTGCTAGTCATAATGCCTGTATATGTATTGGGAGGAATGTATGGCCGAACCTCGGAGTCAAACACGTGACCCCCGATAGATAGCCTTTGAGTTATTTTATGTGATCGTGCTGTATCTGTTGAGAATCATTCCTAATCTAAGATTCATCAAAAATAACTTCTGCTTTACTACTTACACAATTTCAACTCCATATAAGTGTTAATTAGGTCTGGGCTACACAAACACGTATTGTAGTCCTTCCTCCGGTCACATGTCTTCGATGGTACTGATTAAGATTTTATTTACTATATGGCAAGCAATTCATCTTCCAAGAAAGCTGAAATAAGCACTAGTAAACACTAACCGTTCCTAATATGTATATTTGTTCTCACAGTGAGTTCAAAAGTTGTCCGCCACAGGTAAGTCTTTTTTGTCGAATAAAGAGATGAGTTTGTCACCCCATTGTGAACATAGTATCACTAGTGTCTCCTCTAACGACCACATAAGCGGGTACTTAACACCTGTACAACTACGGATATCGTATATTACAATACAATACAATACAAATATTTTATTGCGTTAAACAAACAATATGCAAATACAAATAAAGACATGGATTTTTGACAGAAGAAATTACAAATATTCAACAACGTAGAACATTATGGGGAAAACTTGATTCTTTTCAAATTAGCATAGTATATAAATGTTGATATATATATTGTTTATATCTACAATGTATGTGGTACGAAGTTGTCAAGTATAGTACGATACTAGCGTAGTGGTCTCCGGTATCCTTCTTTTGACAACATTTTAAATTTGTCCATAAAGTTTTCAATGTTGTATGGTAATAAAACTTCCGATTTTTCAGATAATCTGTTTAGTACTTTTCCTCAGATGTTTAAAAAGACGATCCGAAATTTAAATGTAGGAGATCAATTATAATTTAATTGAAGATATAGTAAGGGGCGTAAGTTATGTGCATTTTGTGAATTGTAAGAGATTTACTTCCCTTTAAAAATCATGGTGCACGTGCAGGAAAAAAATGGTGGGTTTCATTCTGAGGGTTTGTAAATTAATCGCCACTAAATTTATGTTTTGTGATATATAACGTATTGCCCTATTTCGTTCTCATTGCTAAAACATGACATTTTGAAAATATAAAGTATTTCTTACTCGTATACCGTCGTGATCAATTAGATCAGGGACGTAGAATTTCTGATTAGATCAATCTGAAAATGTGACAAATCGACCATGTCACGTTTGACCTTGTAACATTGAAAGCTGTAGAAATTGAACCGTGATGATAGTGAAACTGATTTTTACTGTTCAAAATCAACATTCAACTTATATTAAGTGTTTATTATATCTTGTGATGGAGATACATACTATAAGTTCTCGATCAACAGAATAATTACGTCTTTAGAATGTCGTCTGCAGTGCAGATTTGGGACTGTATGAGTGAATGCTTAACTCTGATGGAATAGATCTTGTAAAGAAACAGTTTGGCATCTTGTACTAAACTTACGGGTGTAAGTTTAGTACAAGATGCAAATGTTTTTTACAAGATCTATTATAGAGTTAAGCATTCCCTCATACAGTCAATCTGCAGCAGACGACATTTAAAACAATAAGGCAAAAATAACGTCTATAAATGAAAATATTATATGGCAAAAGGAGAAACCCCTTATTATGAGCAATTTCTCCTTTAGTCCAATGTTTTCACTTTAATACCATCAGTTTGTGAGCAATTTCTCCTTTAGTCCCAATGTTTTCACTTTAAATTAATACCACTAGTTTACGAGCAATTTCTCCTTTAGTCCCAATGTTTTCACTTTAATACCATTAGTTGAGCATGTGGGAAGAATTTGATCAAGCTATGTTTTTATTGAACAATTTCACCTTTTCTTGTGATATTTTTGAAAGGGGTATGAAACTGTGTCAGTCCAGGTTTTTAGTATTAGGAATGCAATTTTATATTTTGACTGTTCGCATCCTACAACGCAATATATAACAGTGATATATTGTGACTAGAAAGTGGGTTAACTCTTTCCCGTTTACGAAATATTCCCTACAGTAGCGAATGGCTGGAAAGTTTAACATTATGGTCTAACAATGGTAATCTCTATAAGTGAAAGTAGATCTATATATCTAATTTTATATTGAGTAGATTTAAAAATATGTCTGCTTGGTAAACGGTTTAAAAAGTCCTTTCTGACAGTGTTTTCCCAGGTTAACACTTTCCCTCATATAGTCGCTTTCTGATGCCTCTGCAGCAGACAGCTTTTTGAAAACATAGTGACAAAAGAAGAAATTGCTCAAAACGAGCAATTTTTTCTTTTCCCGCAATGTTTTTCACTTTAAGTCATAGGTTATTCATTTAATTATAGAGGTTTTCTAGTTTTTGACAAAAAATGTTCAAAGTCGTCTGCTGCAGAATTGTCATATGAGGGAAAGGGTTAAGGATCATAATTATAGCAATGTGAGACATGAAACAGAAAATTAAGGATTATTTCAATATGTTCAAATGTATACATTTAGTAAAAGGAAAAAACATCAGTAACTGGAGTTAAAACCGGCAAAGTTATACTTCAAATGAAGGGTAATAACCCCAATTTTAAATGTACCCTGAGATTGTGCTGTTTTACTGTAGGGATCTGTAGAGGGGCAGTCATTGTGACCTAAATACACTTGATGTGTCTGGTGTCGTGAATAAATAGGTAACACCCAATGTCTGTCCGCTTTTAATCTTTTCCCACACACAGCAAAGCTACAGAAAATGATTTTGGCAAGATGTTGTTTTCAGAAACGAGATGTCAGAACTTTTTTGTTTTTGCTATCATTATTATAGAAAGTGTAAAGTCTTATCATAAACCCTCCATCAAAATGTGACCATTAACCCTTTCCCTCATATAAACGCTTTTGGACACCTCTGCAGCAGACGGCTTTTTGAAAACATAGTGACAAAAGAAGAAATGGCACAAAACATGCAATTTCTCCTTTTGCCACAATGTTTTCCACTTTTAGTCATAGGTTATCCATTCAATTATGGAGATTTTCTATGTTTTGACAAAATATGTTCAAAGTCGTCTGCTGCAGAATTGTCGTATGAGGGAAAGGGTTAACCAAAATAGCTAAAATGATGACTATGAAGCCTCAAAAAGGTGAGGTTGTTTCTCCTGAGGTAGTTTCTCCTTATGATATAAGCGTCATTCGTCTTTCACCAATGGGCTAACAGTCTAATTGGAAAAGCAGCCAGTTGCTTGGAAAGTATGTTGTGTGGAGTACCTGTGTGAGAAAACCAGGAAACATATGAGTAGGTGAACAGGCCGCCGTGATATGACTGAATTTTTTTTAAAAAACGGCGTTAAACCCCAATCAATCAATTAACTTAATATTATAAGTTATCTAGAAATTAAGATAATCTTCTCCCAGCAGTCAGAATTAAAAGTTATTTAGCACAAAATTAATTATCATTTGAGGACCCTCTTCTAAAAGAGCTATAATGTCCATTAACCCTTTCCCTCATACGACAACTCTGCAGCAGATGACTTTGAACATACTTTGTCAAAAAATAGAAAATCTCTATAGTTAAATGGATAACCTATGACTAAAAGTGGAAAACATTGCGGCAAAAGGAGAAATTGCTCGTTTTGAGCAATTTCTTCTTTTGTCACTATGATTTCAAAAAGCCGTCTGCTGCAGAGGCTTCAGAAAGCATCTATATGAGGGAAAGGACATAGCAAAGACTTCTCCTGTGAAACAAACAGTTATAGTTGAATGTTATTTACAATAACACGACCAAATTATGCTATATTTCTTTACCAACCGGGGGTTATCTCATTCCCACATTTAATCAATCTGCAACCATTGACTATGAAAATATCTTGGCAAAAGTGTGGCAACTTTTAACCCTTTTAAGTCATATAGACACCTTTTGACGCCTCTGCAGCAGACGGCTTTACGAAAACATAGTGACAAAATGAGCAATTTCTCCTTTTGCTACAATGTTTTCCACTTTTAGTCATAGGTTATCCTTTCAATTATTGAGATTTTCTATTTTTCAACAAAATATGTTCAAAGTCGTCAGCTGCAGAATTGTCATATATGGGGGAAAGGCTTAAAGGGTTAATGAAATCAGGATTATTGAATAGGGTTGAAAATATCATCATGAGAGCAATTTCTCCTTTTGCAACAATGTTTTCAAAAGCCTTCTGCTGCAGATGTGTCCAGATACATGTGGGAGTGTTAAATGGGCCAAAATTTTACCTGTTTATATTGAATATAGGGTTATCATGACCTTCTTGTTTAACCCTTTCCCTCATACCAAGAATCTGCAGCAGTCAACTTTGAAAACATACCTGAAAACATTTGGGAAATAGTTTTGAATGAAAGTACAATAATTGACTCGAGTAGAAAACATGTTGACAAAAGCAGCAATTTCTTCTTTTGTAGCCATGTTTTCAAAAAGCCCTCTGCTGCAGAGGACTGGTGTATGAAAGCGTCTATATGAGGGAAAGGGTTAAAGTAAGGAAAACCATCTGAAATGGAGAAATTGCTTCATTTTCATGTGCTATTTTCTTGTAAAGCTTCACTTGCTGAAATTTGCGAATTTGGTAACAATTTGTTTAATTTTTATTTCGTCTGAGAAGTAGGGAGACATTTAGGTATCACTTTTCTCTTTTACATGTCTGTCTGCCTGTGACACTTCACATAATTTGGTCACAACTTTTTTATGCCCCCCCGGAATCTCCGATTCGGGGGGCATATAGTTTTTGGCCTGTCTGCACGTCTGCACGTCTGTCTGTCTGCACAAAAAAAACTTTAACCTTGACCACTACTTTTGAACCATAACAGGTACGGCTACCATATTTCACATGTGTATTCCTTGTGACATGACCTTTCTGTCAGTACCAAAATTTTTGACCTTGCGACCTTGACCTTTGACCTTGCGACCTTGACCTTTGACCTAGATGTAGTTTTTGGCCTGTCTGCACAAAAAAAACTTTAACCTTGACCACTACTTTTGAACCATAACAGGTACGGCTACCATATTTCACATGTGTATTCCTTGTGATATTACCTTTCTGTCAGTACCAAAATGTTTAACCTTGCGACCTTGACCTTTGACCTAGATGTTGCCATTCTCGAAAAAAACTTTAACCTTGGCCATTACTTTTGAACCATAACAGGTACGGCTATCATATTTCACATGTGTATTCCTTGTGACATGACCTTTCTGTCAGTACCAACATTTTTGACCTTGCGACCTTGACCTTTTACCTAGATGTTGCCATTCTCGAAAAAAACTTTAACCTTGGCCATTACTTTTGAACCATAACAGATACGGCTACTATATGTGTATTCCTTGTGACATGACCTTTCTGTCAGTACCAACATTTTTGACCTTGCGACCTTGACCTTTGACCTAGATGTTGCCATTCTCAATTTTTTTTTTAACCTTCCCCACTACTTTTGAACCATAACAGGTAAGGCTACCACATTTTTGACCTGGCGACCTTGACCTTTGACCTAGATGTTGCCATTGGGGGCATCAGTGTTTCACAAACACATCTTGTTTTGTTTTGCAAATTCCTTTCAAACTTGCAACACTGATACCTAGTGATACCTAGTGATTCTGAGAATAGAACAATTCTAGGAACATAGCTTTAGCATAACTTTTTTATATTACATTAATTTACTCCCAGTCTACCCCTGCAAAACTCAGTTCTAGAACTGAACTTGAGCATTATATAGAACAGTTTAAAAATTATTCACTTTTGTGTTCTAGAACATAAAGTTCTTTTATAATTCTGCTATTATATGTTAATTACTGGAATACCAGTGTAATTACCAAAAAAATACCACTGGCACTAGGATTTAAAATATACCAAGAGAGGTAACTCTAGCATAAAACACAGGAACTCTTCAAAAAAAAAAGGGAAGTAATGTATTTTAACTTCCTTTTAAGTTTTTTGGTGGGACAAACATGTTGTTGTTCAACCTGGACACAGAAAAGATTTTTGTAATTTCTTATGAACTACTGGATGGGTACTTTTGTTAAATATCTTAAATGTAACATTGTTGATTAAATTATCAAATTGTGCTATGCCATAAACAACATGTGTATGTTGGTGATTTATTAAAGTAAATTATATTTCAACATATTGTCTTCATATAAATAATCTATTTATAGAATCTGGTTCAACCATGTTTCAATGAACCAGAATATTTTTCTGTACAGCATCTGCACAGATTGACATTTGGATTTTAATTGTATATGAACATGAAGTGTAGGCCTATATACATATGTGTTAGTGTGACAAAATTGTTTGATCGTAGTTGTAATAATGTATTTGTTAGCTACATAATTATGAACTGTTCATTTCATCTTAAAGTTATAAATCAGCCTGTTTGCATTTCTATCATTTTGCTAGCTGTTGTTAGCAAATTAATGACCATTCCTGTTGATCATGTGGTTATAAGGTATAGGCGTGTCTCATACCTTTTATGATGTTTGTGTTTATAAGCAGTTTTTAGCTCTACCAGAGCACGAAGTGCTCAAGATGAGTTATTGTGATCGCCTTTTGTCCGGTGTCTGTCGTTTGTCGTCAACATTTGCTTGTTAACACTCTAGAGGCAACATTTTGCATCCAATCATCATGAAAGTTTATCAGAACATACATCTCCATGAAATCTAGGCCAAGTTCGAAACTGGGTCATGTGGGGTCACAAACTAGGTTACTAGATCAAATTAATTGAAAATCTTGTTAACACTTTGGAAGCCGCATTTTAAACTTGAGCATGTTGAAACTTTGTCAGATACTTTCTAGGCCAAGTCTGAATATAGGTCATGTTGGGTCAAAAACAAGGTCACTAGGCCAAATTGAAGGAAAATCTTGTTTAACATGTAAGACAGTGTGGAAGCCATGTTTTTAACGGGAACATGTTGAAACTTTACTAGAATGTTTGTCTTTGATATCTAGGGTAATTTCAAATATGTGTCATGTCTGGTCAAAAACTAGGTCACTAGGCCAAATTTGAGAAAAATCTTGTTAACACTAAAGAGACAGCTTTTTTGACTTGAGCAGCTTGAAACTTGTGTTGAGAAGTATTAACACTTCCTTGTAACAAACCATTCAAAATCAATAAGCTTTGTCAACAATCATTGCTACAAGGCAAAACCATAGACTTAAGTCTTAAATAGCCCATTCTCAGGTGAGCGATCCAGGGCCTCATGGCCCTCTTGTTATATCAATAGATATAAAATTGGAAAAGCATTTTGTGTTTGATATTCTTGTATAATTATGTGGGCTTCTTCGGAAAACTCATTGTCTTTTGTTATGAATTTGTCTTGTTTTAAACTTGCTATAAAACTTGCAGTTGTTATGCAATAAAGTATATTGTATTGTATTGTATAAAACATTTACAACAATATTGTCTTATTATTTCAGATGCTATGGAAATGAGTTACTACATGGGGAAAGAGTAAGAAGCGTGAGGGTTTCGAGGTATTTTCTGTCTATATCATTATTTTTCTTTCACTTATCTATTTGCTGTCCTGAACATATTTTCCTTTACTTAGACATATTTTGATTTATCTGCAGCAGACGACTTTTGAAAACATTGTGGTAAAAAGAGAAATAGCTTATAATGAATAGTTTCTCCTTTTGTCAAAATGTTTTCAATAATTATTTTTTGATATAAAGAGGTTTTCCATGTTTTGACCAAGATGTTTCCAAATACATCTGCTAAATATTTGTTGTATGTTGGAAAGGGTTAATATTCCCTTTCCCTCATTCAGATGTCATATGAAATGATTTTGAGAAAAGTAAACTTATCTTTTTATTTCAAAGTTTGTAATAGTTTACTGAGAATTTTTTCAGAGCAGCCAGGGAAAGGTTTATACCATGGGTCAGTTGGGACAAATATTGTTCGAAGGCTTTGCCTTAAAACCCTGACTCTGACACCCATAACTTTTGAAAATAAAAAATGGAAAAGGAAATTGCTGATTATGAGATGAAAACCTCTTAGACATTTAATTGGGTTATATGGTTTTCCTTACATTCCTAACCAAAAGACTTGAAGGTCAAAGAACATAATTTAGATCTACTTGTTTATTTGTAAAAGTCTCCTAGAACTTCTGCCATTCACATAATATGTGATAACTGTAGTGTATTTTGCTTTGAAAATGTCTGAGAATGAAAAACATAGCTGGAAATGGTGAAATTGCTTGTTCTGAGCTTTTTCTCCTTGCCCACAATGTTTTGAGAGATCCCCTGTTATAAATCGCCTATTACAGATCAATACATGTATCAAAAGAAGTTTCTTTCTGAAAAAGGGTTAAATGTGTTGATTTTTTTTACAGGTCTTGAAAGTTGAAGCTTGCCGCAATTAAAACTAAACAAGGGAAGCAACTGATTGAGTATTGTGCCATAGGAAACACTACTATGCTAATATGGTAAAGTTTTCTGTGTCTATTAGATCTACCCGCTAGACTTTGTGCCTTTCTGTGTCTATTAGATCTACCTGCTAGACTTTGTGCCTTTCTGTGTCTATTAGATATACCCGCTAGACTTTGTGCCTTTCATTGTCTATTAGATCTACCCGCTAGACCTGGTGCCTTTATGTGTCTATTAGATCTACCTGCTAGTCCTTTTGCCTTTCTGTGTCTATTAGATCTACC
This sequence comes from Serripes groenlandicus, assembly GCA_031761405.1. Lineage (NCBI taxonomy): Eukaryota > Metazoa > Mollusca > Bivalvia > Cardiida > Cardiidae > Serripes > Serripes groenlandicus. The sequence continues at coordinate 97,265,120 of JASEVX010000004.1, forward strand.
CGCTAGACTTTGTGCCTGTCTGTTTCTATTAGATCTACCCGCTAGACTTTGTGCCTTTCTGTTTCTATTAGATCTACCCGCTAGACTATGTGCCTTTCTGTTTCTATTAGATTTACTCCCTAGACTTTGTGCCTTTTTTGCATCATCTGCCTGCAAGGCAGGGAGCCACTTCATCACTTCTCCACCATTGAATTAATGTGTCATAACTTTGTTGCTGTTTGACAGTCACAATGATTTTGTTGCAACACTTATATCAGAAGAATGAAACAATACTTTCAGATGTTCACAATTTATTTCCAATGTATGAATTTCGAATTAGGTAGATTGTGACCTGCAGATTTGCAGTGCACAAGAACCATAACTGTAGCATGGTTGTTTTTGAAATGATCTCCCTTTTTCCTTATCTTGTCTCACATTGTAGCCAATGTATCAACTCCAAACTAGGTATTTTGATAGCTAGTGATTTATTAACAAGTGTTCCATAGAATGCTCTTGTTTATACAAGTTGATTGTACTGTAGGTTTTATTATCCCCTTGTCTAACGGAGTTAGAGAGGGGATGTAGTAACTGCGCTGTCCGTTTGTTCGTCCGTGCTTCCTTCTGTAACAACCTTGTGAGCACTCTACACTGAACAGCCTTCGACCGATCTAACCAAACTTGGTATACAGTTAGTACATGGCAAGGTCTAGAAGCCTATTTATTTTCAAGGTCAAAATTGGACTTTGACTATTTTCCCATATAAACAACCTTGTGACCACTCTACACTGAACATCCTTCCACCGATCTTAACCAAACGTGGTATACAGTTAGTATATGGCAAGGTCTAGAAGCCTATTTGTTTTCAAGGTCATAGGTTAAAGGTCAAGGTCAAAATTGGACTTCGACTATTTTCCCATATCAACAACCTTGTGACCACTCTACACTGAAAATCTTCGACCGATCTTACCCAAACTTGGTATACAGTTAGTACATGGCAAGGTCTAAAAGCCTATTCATTTTCAAGGTCATAGGTTAAAGGTCAAGGTCAAAATTGGACTGACTATTTTCCCATATCAACAACCTTGTGACCACTCTACACTGAACATCCTTCGACCGATCTTACCCAAACTTGGTATACAGTTAGTATATGGCAAGGTCTAGAAGCCTATTTATTTTCAAGTTCATATTAACAACCTTGTGACCACTCTACTCTGATCATCTCTTGGCAGATCATAACCAAACATGCCATGTATGGCAAAATAGTAGTTCTATTATTTTGATACTGAGGGGATGCATCCGCTTGTTTGTATTTCATCTGGAGTTCTGGTCAACCCTCGGTAGCTCAGATCCTGGAGTTGGTGGTTCAAATCCTGGCTCCATTCTTTCTTTAAGATCCACAACAAAAGTCGTTGTGACCATTAACTTTGGTCTTCCACCAATTTTTGGCTAATAGTCTATGTGGGAGGGTAGCCATTTGCTTTGGAAGTATGATGTGTGGAGTACTGGTGCAAGAAAGTCAGGAAAAACATGGTACGGTTAACTGGCTGCATTGATGTAGCTGAAATACTGTGTTAACTCTTTCCCACATATAGATGCTTTCAATCAACTCTGCAGCAGACGACTTTTGAAAACACTGTGTTCAACTCTATTTAATAATAAAACTGTCATGCATTAATGGAGATTTTTCACATTTTTGAAAAGATGTTTTCAATGTCGTCTGCTACAGATTTGTTGTATGTGGGAAAGGGTTAAAACAGTGTTAAAATCCAATCAATCAATTGTCATAATAAAGTATTGCGACATCTCCAAATTTTGTCAGTTTAATAAACACTGTTAGAAACAGAAATCAAATGGATTTGTACACTGCAGACAAGAATCCATAGTATTATTTGGATGTGGCTTGTCCCTTCTTCAATTATATAGATTGAAATTAATATGCTATGCACTCTTCAGATATAATTCAGTTGTGCACACCTTTAATATAATACTGTAGGATTTAACCCTTTCCCACAAAGGGAGGCTTTTTGACACCTCTGCAGCATACATGTTTTCAACTGACTATATTCAATAGTTGTAAATACATTTATAGCGACTTTCTTTACCCTTTGTCTGAATGTATTCAACGTGTTGCCTAGCTGCTGCAGAATTGTAACATGTGGGAAAGGGTTAAATGATATTTAATTTCAATTCTGATATTTACCTATTTGCAGGTATTTTATGTCAAGTGAGAACTTCAGAACAAATCTACATAAAGCTCAGCTTTTTTATGACAAAATATATACAACCATGCATTCAACCATCCCATCCTCAACTTCAACAAATCTGCAGAAGATTTCTAGATCTAGACAAAGTTATGTTGAGGTACTTTATTTGAAAGTGCATTTATTAAAAAGAGGAGAAAATGTTGTGACAATAGCAGAAATTGCAATATTTCTCCTTTCCTTTTGCCACAATATTTTCAGAAGCAGTCTGCTGCATATGTGTCAACATACATCTGTATGTGGAAAAGAGTTATGGGGATTCATTGTTATTTAAAAATAAATTTACTATAATGTGTTCACTATTTATGATTGTAGGGCCAGTCAAGCAGGCTGGCATTGTTTGACAATATTGAGGTCAATACACTATTTATAAACCACCATTCTCCAATACACAAGCTATTACACTAATACTCCAATATACACACTGACTTTGTGTGTATAGAGTGTGCTGATTTTCAACTAGCACATAAAAACTGGGGCTCTGTTCATTTACAACCTCCAGCTGATGGACTAAAACACTCTCTTTTTCTAGATATAAAGGTGTAAAAACTGTCAGAAAGCATGGGAACCTAGTTCTGGATTGAAAACCTGTCTGAAAAACAACTCAAATGGTGAGTCATTCTTTGTATTTATCATGCAAGAGGTGGAAATCATATAAATGTGCTTGTTTGTCATAACCTCCAGGTATTGGCTAGTAAATAAATGGGAGTAACATGCTACTTGTGTCATTTTTATTAACCAAAACCTATGATGATTGTACACTATAAAATACTATGTTGTTTGTACACACAGCAGTGTGTATGTTGGATAAATCAATGAATTATTATGAGTTATATTGTATTCTAGCTCCCTCATTTATCTTGAGCACTGTGAACAGTTTATATGTGGGATACACCTGTTATGATGTGGGGGTTGGTAAATATGTCTGGCTGGTTTGAAGCTTACAGTATTTAACATTGAGGTCATTGTGACATCTAGTTTAAGTGCTTCATTGAAGAAAAGAGACTACTGGCTTCAATTTGGGGTCAGTTTTAATGCAACCATTGTCAGGTTGGTTGATTTTCTTTTCGAACTTGTCTTTCTTCGATTATTTGAAAAATGAATGCCGATGATATTTATCTCTTTCCCATATACAATTAACAAATCTGCAGCGGAGGACTTTGACAATAAGTAAAAAGGAAAAATTGCTTAAAATGAAAGGTTATTATTTAAATAGAATTGAAATCAGTGAAGCAAAAGTGAAAATTGATCATCATGAGCATGCAGTTTCTCATTTTGGCACAATGTATTTGAAAATTATCTTTATCCTTCATCAGCAGAGTTTATTTGGACAACCAAACTTATTGTAAATAAGTTTGGCAGTATATATATATAAGATGTCATTAACCCTTTCCCACGTAAATACAACAAATCTGCAGCATACAACTTATAATTGTTTTGGCAATATTTTTGAGCATGCAGTTTCTCATTTTGGCACAATGTTTTCAAAAGTCCTCCGCTGCTAAAGCTGTTTTGTTACGTCAAGACCTGAAGAGATATTGTTAGATCTTCCAAAAATGAAAGCATCTGATGAAAGAATTGACAATGAAAAAAAAACAACTACACCTAAAAATAAAACTTTGAGACCATAAATCATTTCCTCTTTTGGCACAATGTATTTGAAAGTTGTCTGCATCCTTCATAAGCAGAGTTTATTTGGACAACCAAACTTATTGTAAATAAGTTTGGCAGTATAAGATGTCATTAACCCTTTCCCACGTAAATACAACAACATTAATACAAACATTGTGGCAAAAGGGCAAATTTTATGTTTTGAGCAATTTCTCCCTTTGCCACAATGTTTTCAAAATTTGTCTGCTGCAGAGGTGTCAGAAAGCGTCTACATGTGGGAAAGGGTTAATGAATGCAAACTGCTGGCATATCAGTTTTTACCCTTCCCCACCAGCAGAACCTTTTGACACATCTGCAGCAGACGACATGTCGAGCAATTTCTCCTTTTGCCACAATCTTTTCAACTCTATTCAATTATTATATTACTTTCATTTATTTTACAGAGAATTTTCACATTTGTGCGTATAGGTGTTTTTTTTACTTACTCGTCTGCTGCATATTTGCTGTATATGGGAAAGGGATTAACTAGTTTAATGACTGATATAAAACTTGCCTGAAAACATGATTGGTAATTTCTTCTTTCTTCCTAATGCAAGCAGGTCAAAAAGTGTCTGTAGGTGGGAAAGAGTAAACCACTTGATGATCACAATCTTGAACTATTTATTGATAACTGGATTTATAGCAAAGATTAGAATTTGTGCTTCATTTCCAATGTTTCCATGTTATGTTATTTTTGTCTTATTGATTTTAAATAAATTCGTGAATAGATCTATTTTTAAATAAGGTCAAGTGAGTATTTTTAGAACATTGAAGCGGATGCTACATACTTTTCCACATCTATCACCGCATCGTAAAGAAACTCGTCTTATTTTATAAGAAATACTTTTTAATCACGTTTTATTTATTTCTCTACGAACGAAGGTACCGCTGCCAATTTAGAATCCATCCAATAAGCCGAGTGTATTTTAAAATTGTCAAATGGTCTGCAGGTCTATGTTTATCAATATTATGTCAAGGTTATTCCCACGCTAGCTGGCTGTTTATAAACATATGTCTAGTATTCTACTAAACGGGGTTTATCTATACTATGCTGGTAGTGCTAGCCGTCTGACCTAGATTCCTAATGATTAAATGCATTACATTTTCATCGAAAATTAAGAAAACTAGTGGCAATGTGTATTCAGTTAGATACATTATATAATTCTGAATCAGTTTTCATAATGATAGCTTTGGTTTAATAGAGATGTGAGGTTTCACGGAATATTACTCTGGCGGTGAGTCGTTCCTGTTTATGAATATACAACTAGTTCTTTATTCCTTAACCCTTTCCCACATGTATGCACTCATTTGCAATAAACCATTTTCTACTGAACAAGATTTACCTATCGTTTACTGGTATTGCTAACCAATTGACCTAGCTTTTAGTCTTTTAATGATTAAATGAATTGCATTTTCATTTAATTTTGAGAACATTTGTCAGATTTTTTTTTTTTAATTTGATATACATGTTTATAAGTAGCATTAACCCTTTCCCTTATAAGACAATTCTGCAGCAGACGACTTTGAACATATTTTGTCAAAAAATAGAAAATCTCTATAATTGAATGGATAACCTATGACAAAAAGTGGAAAACATTGTGGCTAAAGGAGAAATTGCACGTTTTGTGCAATTTCTTCTTTTGTCACTATGTTTTCAAAAAGCCGTCTGCTGCAGAGGCATCAGAAAGCGTCTATATGAGGGAAAGGGTTAAGTGTGTTTTCGCAGAATCTTACACATGCCTCTGAGTGGTTCCAAATTAAGAATAGACAATAACTTGTTTGTTCCTTAACCCTTTCCCTCATATAGACGCTTTTTGACGCCTCCTGCAGCAGACGGATTTTTGAAAACATTGTGACAAAAGAAGAAATTGCACAAAACGTGCAATTTCTCCTTTTTCCACAATGTTTTCCACTTTTTGTCATAGGTTATCCGTTCAATTATGGAGATTTTCTATGTTTTGACAAAATATGTTCAAAGTCGTCTGCTGCAGAATTGTCGTATGAGGGAAAGGGTTAACCCTTTCCGACATAGGCAGACAGAGTTTGATGCGTTTGCAGTAAACAAGTTTTGAAAATATTGTGACATAAGGAAACATTTCTCACAAGGAACAACTCCTTTTACCATACCGTTTTCAACTCGATTTGCTAATTTTCTTTCTTTGTAGATATATGCCGTATTTCTTACTAGATATTTTGTTGTATGTGAGAAAGGGTTTATATATATATATGCACAGAGTAAAAATGGGGTCCTGACCTTTACTATCATAGTTACCTAGTAATTAGTCCTACAGGTAATTAGGTCAGCTATACAAGTCATGTACTTTCTACAGGACTTAATAGATTAAATTTAACCCTTTCCTTCATATTGACGTCTTCTGACGCCTCTGTAGCAGATGGCTCTTTGAAAACATTGTGGCACAAAGAGAAATTGCTCATTGGTCAACCATGTTTTCAAAAGTTGTCTGCAGCAGAGGCATTGGAAAGAGTTAGAATTGTCTTTCTGACTTTGAAAAAGAAACCTCATGTGAATTGTACTTGCAAACAGTTTAAAAAGTACACCAATTCCCACCAATTTGACTCCTGCAGCTTGAAACTTTTGATAACGTTGTCTTTGGTGCAAGATAAGATTTTGCTTGAGATGAACAATATTTCCTTTGCAACAATGTTTTCAATTCTATTCAATGATTAAGCTGTTATTTTGAGATATTCTCGTTAATTTTGCCTTGGTGTTTTGAAAGTTTTGTCTTCTCAAAAATGGTTGTAACTTGTATGTGAGAAAGGGTTAATTGATTTTTTGCTTCTCAGAAAATTAAAATTGTATCAGTTTCTGCAACAGACAACTTCTAACAATGTTTTCAACTTCCAATATAAATCATACAAACAGTTTTCAAGATGTAAATTTTATTTTTCTTAACTCTTTCCCTCATATAGACGCTTTCTGACGCCTCTGCAGCAGACGGCTTGTTGAAAACATAGTGACAAAAGAAGAAATTGCACAAAACGTGCAATTTCTCCTTTTGTCACAATGTTTTCCACTTGTGTCATAGGTTATCCATTCAATTATGGAGATTTTCTAATTTTTGACAAAATTCGTTCAAAGTCGTCTGCTGCAGAATTGTCGTATCACGGCGGCCAATTCACCTACTCATGCATTTCCTGGTTTTCTCACACCAGTACTCCACACAACAATCTTCCCAAGCAACTGGCTGCTTTTCCACATAGACTTAGCCCATTGGTGATGTAAATTTAGAAGGTTCGATCAAGAGCAAGAAATTTAATTGATGTGAATCTATTCTATAATGATCTTTATGACAGTGTACATAGCCCCAAGCCAGACAGGAAAAGCTGCCCTTTGTAATGAACGCTCTACTAGATTTTCTATTTACCTTATTGGGATAAAGTGTAATATAATCCTTATACAGACAGGTTTCAGCATTAATTTTGAGAAAAAGAAAAAATGTGTACAGGACTTTTATTGATTGTTTACAAATATGAATTTTTGATAAAGGTCAGCCCTTCATAACTAACATTGAATGACAATTTAATTCAGGATGTTAAGGGAATGTGTTATCATGATTGTCAGTCATATCCTATTTTGATAACACTTATCTTTAAATACAGCCCTAAGTATTGGACATAAAATTGACTGCCAGTTTACCTTGCAATAGTTAAACACTAAACACTGTGATGAATGTGTTTCTGTCTTTATATTGGAGTGAACAGACTGTGGCAGTTTTCTAGTTCAGGAACAATTTTTTTCTTCCCAAGGATTTTTTATTCACTTCCCGATCAATATTGCTAAAAGCAGTGGTTAGAATTCATTACAGCTGAGTTGTATCAGTAGGTCATGTGCCAGTGAGTGGGGATTGGATGTTTTTTCTTTGAGTGTATTGATACTGAGTTGGGGGATTGAATGGTGGGTGGTGTGCATTGTTAGCTCCATACTGACCTGACTGGACAGTTTTTGTTTGGGATTACTGATCATAAATATCTTCTTTATGTGTTTCGAGTAATGGTAGAATGACTTGGACTGATATACTGTTGGAGATAACCACTGGTTGTTGGTGTTTGATAACATAGTGACCTTCCTCTGGATTATAATACAGCATGGATACTTCCTCTGCCCTGGATTGATTCTAATTCATGCAGGTAGTAAACTCAGTCTTATTTATATAAACAACTCTTTCCCACATACAACATGCCTTCAAAAATATGGAAAATCTCTATAAATGCAAGTAGAACTTTTGAATAGAGCTGAAAATATTGTGGCAAATGGAGAAACTGCTTTTGATGAATTTCTTCATTTGACTCAATGTTTTCACAGATCGTCTGCTGCGGAGGTGTTAGAAAGCATCTGTATGTGGGAAAGGGTTAACCCTCAGTCAACCAACTGCACGCAGGAGATGACTTTGATCTTGTTGTAATGAAAATATGGAAAATCTTAATATATAATGAAGATATACAAAAGTAGCAAAATGTCTGTTTTTGGATATCTCTTTAACAGCTGGAAAAATAGGAAGTAAAATGTTAATACTGATGTGAAAACATTGCTGCAAAAGGATACTAGATTTACACATGTCTGTCTATCTGTCTGTTAGACTTGCTTAAAAAAAGTCTTTAAGCTGGTCATGCAGTAACAATAAAATCTGAAGGGTCCAGTTCATAAAATGTGATAAACCCATAGAGGGGAAAATGCAAGCATGTTAACCCTTTCCCACTCGCAGACACGTTTTGACACATCTGCAGCAGATGACTTGATAATAATAATTATGAGCAATATAAACTTTTGCCACAATACATGTACAGTCGAACTTCGTTAATCCGGACGCTGTTTGCGATCTGGACATAAAATTCAAGGAACAGATTTTTTATTCTTTATTATTCTCCGTTAATACGGAAATTCGCGTTCCAGATCCGGACAAAAAATATCTGGAACAGAGGTACCATTTACACATATAATCCGCTTCATTATTCCGGAATTCCAAACGTGTAAATGTTTTTTGTTCTCTCAATAAGTCTGGATTATACTGATTGCGTAAATCTTGTCGCATGTCATAGTTTTCTAAGTATGTCTGTTTGTCCTAACAATATGTGTTAAAACATGTGAACTGTATACAATGTAATAGGACTTTTCCATAATCGGCTAGCGTGCGTCATTGTTTACTTTGATTAGCAGTCATAAAATAGCAGCCAATCGGGCGTTAATTGTCAACATGATCTAAACAGTTTTTGAGAATTAAATTTCGACATTTTGATCCAGAGACAAGTGCAGGTCTGACAATAAAAAATAAGCTGCTTCATATTTGTATAATTTGATGTTCTTTTTTAGCTCGACTTTTGAAAAAACGAGAGCTATTGTCATGGCGTCGGCGTGGGCGTCCGGTTAAGGTTTTTTGTTTAGCTCAGCTTTTTTTCTTTTCTGTTTACCCTATCAGTCGAGCGTATGTGCCGTACGCGGTGCTCTTGTTTCAAATTATAACAATTTTTACATTTGTTTTATCCAGTTGTATATTTCATGATTAAGCTTTGCTTACGATAAACAGTGCAATCTAGAGGTAAATACAACTTGAAGAGATTAAATCATACTGACATTTTGAAATTGTTTAACTATTTGCATTCACCTCAATTATAATCATAATATTGGGTCAGATACTTTGACTCAAATTTTCAAGCTAAGATGACAATTTTGCGTCGGTAAAATTTCTATCCAAAATTGTTAGTCCGGAAGATTCGCAATCCAGACTTTTCTCTGGTCCCAAAGTGTCCGGATTAACGAGGTTCGATTGTATATGCAACTCTTTCCCTGATTTTTGCCTAGATGTTTTCAAATTCCGTTGCTGCAGATTTGTTGTGTATGGGAAAGGGTTAATATTTCTGTGTGATTGAAGGTCATATGTCTTCAAGATTAAATGTTATAATCTGAAGTATGGGGATTATGCAATAATTTGAAATATCCTTGGAGAAAAGCAATTTTCAGTGATAACTAATGGATTTAGTTCACCAGACAGTCTCTTGAAAGTAAGCCAAAAGTTTTCAGATGATATACAATTGTTTACTTATTTGTGAATGGTTTTTAGCTCACCTGTGCACGAAGTGCTCAGGGTGAGTTATTGTGATCGCCCTATGTCCGGCGTCCGTCGTCCGTCGGTCGTCGGCCGTCGTCCGTCAACATTTTCTCCTCTGTAACCGGTGGGTCAACTGGGATGAAACTTCACAGAAAGCATCCTCTCAATGGCCTCACCAGAATTCCTTAAAATTTTTGGGATCCATGCAGAATTCTGGTTTCCATGGCAACGAAATGAAAATTTTTTCAAAATTCTTAAAAAATCATCTCCTCCGAAAGTGTCAGGCCGATTTTCAAATTATTTTGTAGAAATGATCCTTGGGTGACCCTCTATCAGATTCCTTCAAGCCATGTTGATTGGTCGAAAAACATGGCCGCCAGGGGGGGGGGGGCTATTTTGCCGTATATGGCTATAGTGCAAACTTAAAAAATCTTCTCCTCCAAAAGTGTCAGGCCGATTTTCAAATAATTTTGTAGAAATTCTCCCTTGGGTAACCCTCTATCAGATTCCTTCAAGCCATGTTGATTGGTTGAAAAACATGGCCGCCAGGAGGCGGGGCTATTTTGCCTTTTATGGTTATAGTGAAAACTTAAAAAATCTTCAACATCTTCTCCTCAGTAACCAGTGGGTCAATTGGGATGAAACTTCACAGAAAGCATCCTCTCAATGACCTCACCAGAATTCCTTCAATTTATTGGGATCCATGCAGAATTCTGGTTTCCATGGCAACGAAACGAAAAAAACTTCAAAATTCTTCTCCTCCCAAATTGGTTGGCAGATTTTGAACTTATTTTGTAGAAATGTTCCTTGGGTGACTCTCTATCAGATTCCTTGAAGCCATGTTGATTGGTCGAAAAACATGGCCGCCAGGGGGGGCGGGGCTTTTTTGCCTTATACGGCTATAGTGAAAACTTAAAAAATCTTCTCCTCCAAAAGTGTCAGGCTGATTTTCAAATAATTTTGTAGAAATGTTCCTTGGATGACCCTCTATCAGATTCCTCTAAGCCATGTTGATTGGTCAAAAATTATGGCCGCCAGGGGGGGCGGGGCTATTTTGCCTTATATAGCTATAGTGCAAACTTAAAAAATCTTCTTCTCCAAAAGTGTCAGGCCGATTTTCAAATAATTTTGTAGAAATGTTCCTTGGATGACCCTCTATCAGATTCCTTCAAGCCATGTTGATTGGTCAAAAAACATGGCCACAAGGGGTCGGGGCTATTTTGCCTTTTATGGCTATAGTGAAAACTTAAAAAATCTTCTCCTCCAAAAGTGTCAGGCCGATTTTCAAATAATTTTGTAGAAATGTTCCTAGGGTGACCCTCTATCAGATTCCTTCAAGCCAAGTCGATTGGTCGGAAACTATGTCCTCCAGATGGCGGGGCTTATATAGCTAAAGTGAAAAAAAAAATCAGGTGAGCGATTCCAGGGCCATCATGGCCCTCTTGTTTCTTAAGCCACTTTAACATTATTTCCTTTACATCTTGGCGTTTTCCAGCTAAATCATCAGTAAACAAGAGAAAGTTGATGCAAGGCATCAATGTCGCCGGAAAAGACTGCATTGATTTATTTATGTATTCTTGACTTTCCTTAGTCTATTCAAACATTAGGAACGTAGTAATGAAAACATTTGCTTATAAATTTTATATACATACCTATACATTAGGGTATCTATAAAAAATTAACGAAATGTGTACACACATTTATCTGGCTTAAATTTAATTTTGCTGTTGTTACTTATTTAAATAATAGTATTCAATCATATAATTTCAATGTTTGTCAATCTTATTCGAATCACAAGGTAAATATCCTGGTATCTACATGTACAACGAAATATTGCGGCTTCTCTTTGACGCTTTGCGTCAAACATTCGTCTTGTACTTGTCTAAAATAAAATAATATCACTCGCTTTTTCATATCGAAATGCGCATGCGCGAAAATCGATGTTAAAGGTCACGAAACTACACAACAGAATAGGGTCTATATTTAGCTTAGAAACAGTTCCTACTTTAGATATTCATGGATTAACATTATTAAATGAATTCTACACAAATCAAGACATCTCTTTGAACATGAAAACAACATTTAGTAAGTTAAAATTGCTATTAAAAGGAGAATCCGAAATTGACCTCAATGATGACACATAAGAGTCTGCATTAGGGGGTGTTGGTTCACGTCTTGAAGGGACCACTTTTGTCTTCGTAAATAAGACAAAAAACTTAAATGCGAGTGAAATAAAAAAAAACTGCAAACATTAAAAAATCGGAATATTTATTTCATTTTAGATGTGTCATTTATTAGTGTTCGTAAACAACCACAATTGTAATATGTTCAAATCATCTAGATTTGTTTCTTTCTAATAATAAGCCGCCCTCCCATGTGATTTCCGAAAAGCTATTAAAAATAGAAGTCGCGGGCTTCTGCCCGGCGACTAATGACCAATACTACCTGTATTATTATCTTGACACCAATACAACAGTCAAAATGCTTCTAGCCCCGCAACCTTGGTACCTAAAGGGGGGAAGCCATTACTATCATTTTTGTGTCACCTGCGTAGCATGGTAGGCACTTTTTTTTTTGTCCGGCATCTGTCTGTCTGTCTGTCGTCACACTTTTTCGTCACGTTTTCAAATAACTTTTTTTTTACTCAAAGGATTACATTGAAACTTCTGACAAATGTTTATATCAATGTGTGTGATTGGTTCTCAAAAGGGGGATAATCCAAATATTTTTATATCAGAGTTATTGCCCCTTTTCTGTCAAAAGTTAAAATTTTCAAATTACTTTTTCAAATTACTTTTTTTCTACTCAAAGGATTGGATTGAAATTTCTGACAAATGTTCATATCAATCTTTGTGATGTGTTCACAAAAGGGGGATAATTCAAATATTTTTATATCAGAGTTATTGCCTCTTTTCTGTCAAAAATTAAAATTTTCTGACAAGGCCCCAGCAGGTGACACACGTGCTCCAGAGAGCACTCCATTCTAGTTAAAGTATTTGGGTTGTTTGGGAATCTGAAACCATGAGACAATTTAATTTACATCAGGTAGACCTTAGTTGTTTACTAAAGAAATAATCTCTACCTAGAAAGTTTGGTATGTTATGTATATGGTTAGATATAAGATGAAGAGCACAGGTATGAATACAGTAAACATTCTATATCAGTTTGTAGGTCATGTATGTATTCATAACCAGAGGTAAACTTGGATAAAAATAATTTAAACCCTTTCACTCATATAGATGCTTTCTGATGCCTCTGCAGCAGATGGCTTTTTAAAAACATAATGACAAAGGAAGAAATTGCACAAAACGTGCAATTTCTCCTTTTGCCACAATGTTTTCCACTTTTTGTCATAGGTTATCCATTCAATTATGGAGATTTTCTATGTTTTGACAAAATACGTTCAAAGTAGTCTGCTGCAGAATTGTCGTATGTGGGAAAGGGTTAAACCCCTGCACTCACTCTCAATAGCCCTGATTTATTGGTTGTAGGAAAACACATGAACCATTCATAAGAGACTCATGTTATAGACATGGGGGAAATATTGTGGTAGAAAATTTTGAACAATGCACCATTTTGACTATAACCCTTTCCCACATGTTTACAACAAATCTGCAACAGACGACTTTGAACAACTTTGAAAACATACCTGTAAAAAATTGGAAACTCCCTTTAAATGAAAGTACATGAATTGAAAAGATTTGAAAACATGGAGACAAAAGGAGAAATTACTCGTTTCCAAAAGCTGTCTGCTGGAGAGGCATCAGAAAGCGTCTATATGAAGGAAAGGGAAAATGAATTTCCTTTTGTTCCTTTGTTCTAATCTATCCAAGTATTATGTCCTTATTCCTTTCCCACATAGTGACATACAACAAAACTGCACAGCAGATGACTTAGAAGGTGGCAAATGGAGAAATTGTTTGTTTTGAGCAATTTCTCCTTTTGCCACAATGTTTTCAAGAGTCATCTGCTGCAGATATGTCAAAATGCGTGGGAATGGGTTATACCAGAGACTAAACCCTTTCCCTCATACGACAATTCTGCAGCAGACAACTTTGAACATATTTTGTCAAAAAATAAAAAATCTTTTTTATTAAATGGATAACCATTGTCTAAAAGTGGAAAACATTGTGGCAAAAGGAGAAATTGCTCGTTTTGAGCAATTTCTTCTTTTGTCACAATGTTTTCAAAAAGCCGTCTGCTGCAGAGGCATCAGAAAGCGTATATATGAGGGAAATATATATGTCTCTGGTTATACTTTTTTTCTTCAGTCATTTCCCCCCACATACAACAAATCTGCATTAGATGATTTTGAAAACATTTTAGTCAAAAATATGGAAACTTTCTATAAATGAAGTTGAAAACATTTTGACAAAAGGAGAAATTGCTCATAATGAGCATGTGTATGTGGGAAAAGATTTAAAAAAATCCCACATGTCGACGCATCTGTAGTAGACGACATTAGGTAATATTGTAGCAAAATGAGGAATTGCTCACAATAAGCATTTTTTGCTTTTGTCACAACGGTTTTTAACTCATTTCAATATTTAAAGTGATTTTCCATATTTTTGCCTAGATGTATTCAAAATTATCTGCTGCAGAATTGTTGTATGTGGGAAAGGGTTATAAGCCAACAAGATAACGAAATGACAAAGGGATTAATTTGAGCTGGGAAATCTAGGTCATTGATTTTTGTTTGTATTATTGTAAACTGAATTATGAAATACATGAGGGAATTCAGAAATTGCTCAACAGCTGACGATTCCCTTTTCAAATTGGAACACAAATTCTTCATTTATTAACCCTTTCCCACAGTGTTTTTTAAAGTTGTCTACTGCAGATACAACAGAATGCGTCTGCAGGTGGAAAAGGGTTAACCATTTCCCCCAGGCTGACACATTTCTGTGCATATATTCAGCTGACAACTTTTGAAACCATTGTGACAAAAGGAGAATTTGCTGATCAAGAGCAATTTCTTCTTTTCCCACACTCTTTTCAACTGTTATCAATAACATTACTTTCATTATGGTAGTTGCAATAATTTTACCTAAATATTTTCACGGTCATCTGCAGCAGATTTGTTCGAAATGGTAAAAGATTAAAGATGCCTTTTCCCTAGTGTTTGCAATAGAAGTCCCTACAAAACAACAGCTGTATGTATTAATGCCTTGTCCATTATACAGATTCCTGTTATATTGATTTGTAGGCCCATTGTGTGGTAGCTTTGTTTCTCTTTAATATTGATTTTTCGACATTATTCCCATTATATGTGAGCCAATATCAATGATCTGTCGATGTCATTGAAATGGATCAAATAACAAAGAGTATTTCAAGTTTCTGTAGAATAGAAGGGAAAGTTAAGACAACTGGAAGTATAATTTTAACCTTTTCCCTCATAAAGATGCATTTTGAGGCCTCTGCAGCAGACGACTTTTGAAAACACTGACAAAAGGAGAAATTGCTCATCATGAGCAGTTCTTCTTTCGCCGCAATCTTTTCAACTATTCAATTATTATACTATTATAAACGGAGACTTTCCATATTTTCGCTGAGATGGTTTCAAAGTCGTCAAATGACAGCCCTCCTTGGTGCTCAGGGTTGGGGGGTTATTACTATGACTTATTGACTGATGTCTGGATAAATGATCCCATAGAACTGGTAACTTACCCATGAAATGCCTTGATATAATTTAAAAATTGTTGAAAGCGGTGTAAAACATCAATCAATCAATCAATCAATGTAGTCTGCTGCAGATTTGTTTTGTGTGTAAAAGGTTTAACCCTTTCCCATAAATGGATATTTTCTAACGCCTCTGCAGCAGACGACTTTTGAAAACATTGTGGCAAAAGGAGAAATTGCTCAAAACAAGCTATTTTTCCATATATGCCACAATGTTTTCAACTTTTTTCAGCAATTATATCTTCATTTCTAGAGATTTTCCATATTATATCTGGAGTAGAAGTTTTCAATGTTGTCTGCTGCAGATGTGTTGTATGTGGGAAAGGGTTAATACTAAGGGGAATGCAGATAGAAATTTTTCATTATGAGTATTTTTCTAAGATTTCCACGATTTCCAAGCTAATTTTGAAAATTCATTTGCTGCTGAGTGGTCTGTATCAGGAAAAGGGACAACAAACGTGTTGCTAGGTGAAAAGGAAATGCTGTCTGCTGTGGGTTGAAATGAGTTCAATTGAAATAGCTGGTATACAGCTTAAACAGGCAGGCACATGCAGACAGTCATGTAGGCAGTTTGTCGTAAGATTATGCAAATTTAACCTGCTGTGTGAGGATCCTTTTCTGAACTGACTCCTTTTATCATTTATATGACAAGTCTGCAGCAGACAAATTCGAAAACATCTTGGCAAAAATATGAAAAATCTCTTGAAGTGAAAGTCAATAACTCTTTCCCACATACAATAAATTTGCAGCAGACGACTCTGAAAATATCGATGCAAATTGTAAAAATCTTTATTAATGAAAAGTTTAATTACTTGATAGTTTGAAACCATTGTGGAAAATGTCGAAATTGCTCATTATGAGAAGAACAGCCAAAACAATTAAAAGTCAGATAAACGGTTATATGATATATGGGACATGTCACACGAAAAAATGACCTTCATAGTTTTGCGACGAGGAAAGATCCAGATCAGACAGTGTTTAAATCACTCACAGCGCTTCATCCCTATTCCCCATCTTGTTAACCCTTTCCCACATACGACAATTCTGCAGCAGACGACTTTGAACATATTTTGTCAAAAGATAGAAAATCTCTATAATTGAATGGATAACCTATGACAAAAAGTGGAAAA
Source organism: Serripes groenlandicus (assembly GCA_031761405.1). Lineage (NCBI taxonomy): Eukaryota > Metazoa > Mollusca > Bivalvia > Cardiida > Cardiidae > Serripes > Serripes groenlandicus. Next base: position 97,281,884 of record JASEVX010000004.1, read on the forward strand.
CATTGTGGCAAAAGGAGAAATTGCACGTTTTGTGCAATTTCTTCTTTTGTCACTATGTTTTCAAAAACCTGTCTGCTGCAGAGGCATCAGAAAGCGTCTATATGAGGGAAAGGGTTAAACAAGCATCCCAAAAGACTTTGATCAGAATCACTGTTTATGTTAACAACCCTGAAGGTCGGCATTTGCTTGAAACAGCCCATATATAACCTTTTAAGTCTGTTCTAAATTAATAAAAGTGAAGAAATGGAAATCAAGATAATGCTGTATCTTATAGTCTTTTGTCTATCTCCTGCACCAGTTACATTTATTGCGCGGTGCGATCACTTTATTTACCGTACTCGAAAATACTTGATACCTGTAGTAGTGTCCATAATTATCTAGCATTTCAAATAAATATTGTTAGATTCATCGTTGTTTTGAAATCATATTTGGTGAAAGGTTGAGATAAGATTGTAGTTGGTTCTTGCTAAAAAACACAACATTCTTAAGTTTACACTAAATTCTGTTAAAATCCTGTCGGATAAAATATAATTGATAAAAGATCAAATTAATTAAGTGCGTGAAACCGTAAGTATCTTTAAATTAAAATACAATGAGGTTTTTTTTGAGCATGTTGAGATATATTAAATATCCCACTGGCAGATGGCTTTTTAACCCTTTCCCTCATATAGACGCTTTCTGACGCCTCAAAACAAGCAATTTCTCCTTTTGCCACAATGTTTTCCACTTTAAGTCATAGGTTATCCATTCAATTATAGAGATTTTCTATTTTTTGACAAAATATGTTCAAAGTCGTCTGCTGCAGAATTGTCGTATGATGGAATGGGTTAAGACATTGTGGTTGTGGCAAAAGGGTAAGTCCCTTATAATGAGATATTTCTCCTTTTGCCTAAATGCTTTCAACTAAATTCAATAATTAACGTATGATTTTTAATACTTATATAGATAATAAACATCTAAGGGAAGGAGAGGAAAACAAGGACAAATTATAGTATCGTTTTAAGACGGAGTATAAACAAGAATACGGGAATATAAATTTGCGTAAAATTATTATTTCTCATTTTGCAAAGATATCAGATTAAGTAAGGGTTACATAATTATGTTTAATTTTCGGAAGAAACAAACCATGATATGAATAAACATGAATTTAATCGGTGGCTAAAACACGGATTCAATCAGTGACATAAATACTAATTTCTGATCAACTGACAAGTTCAGTTTGAATAAATGAACGCAAACTTTCAAAGTAATAAAATACCGTGGCAGTGAAATATTCTTCAATTTAATACTATATGATTTTATCGAGCCAAATATTATATCAACAATTGGTCAGACTGTTTCCTCTTTAACATGATTGCATCATATTATCACTATGTTTGTAGTCTATTGGTGTTCTTACTATGCAAGTGTAGTATTGTAAGCGCATTGGAAAAACCTAAATCTATTAATAGACCAATATTATGCCGCAGCGTGTATTGGGGAGTGATTTTTATCGCCTGTGGCTTTATAGTTCAAATAACAGCTGATTACTATCACTTGGTGTTTTTGTTTGCTCTGTTAATATGTTAAACTGTTCTCATTGTTTTAGATTATCTTTAAATTAGCTCAAAGATTGTTCTGAGCTATTTAACGCGTCACAATGTTATGATGATAGCCCTTTTCCCTCATACCACAAATCAGGGGCAGATGCCTCATAAACATAAAGACAAAAATAGGAAAGTCTCTTGATGAAAGAATAAATATTGAATTAAGTTGAAAACATTGTGGCAAAAGGAATTGCACATTAAGTCGTCTGCTGCGAAAGTGTCAGAATGTGTTTTTATACATGTGGGAAACGTATGGTTAAGTTTGTTCGTGCAATATAACACTGGATACGGCATTGAAACTTTGCATGTGTCTTTTTATTAAGGTTAGCTCTCTGACCAAGTTCCATAACTCTGAGCTTGTATTCCTCCTGCATTTCGAACTGCAGCTTCCATGCAAAGGATTGGTTCTTCGTGGTTTAACTGAATAAGTTACTTATTTAACACGTGACGACAGTTCAATGTGCAAGAGGTATAATCAAACAAAATTTCCACACTTTTTCGTCAAAGTTATTTCAAATTAAAGTTGAATTGAAAGCCTTTAATCCCTTTCCCACTTCCACCTGCCTTTTGATGCATCTTCAGCAAAATAATCTTTTGCTTTTTTTTTTTTATATACTTTATTTAATAATTGTTATTTCATTTTCCCTACCTTTGCCCAGATATTATGACGGACGTCTGCTAAATATTGTTGTATGTGTGAAAGGGTTTACTGACTGTCAAAACTAGGAATATTGCATTGAAATTTGCATAAGTCTTAACCCTTTCTTCTTGCAGACACATCAGCAGCAGACGAATTTAGATAACATTGTCATGATAATATTGTGACAAAAAAAGTAATTCCTCATAGTGAGCAGTTTTTCCTTTTGTCACAATGTTTTGAAATTTTATCTAATAATTCTGCTGTCTTATATATTTTCAACATTCATGCCTAGACGTTTTTCAAGTCGTCTGCTGCAGAATTGTTGTATGTTGGAAAGGGCAAAGCTTTATTAGATTATCACTTTTCACCAATCCCATAACTTTTGAATCTTTCCCACTGTATTTGCAGCATACGACTTTGGAATAAATTGTAGCAAAAGGAAATATTTCTTCTTGAATGCCACAGTGTTTTCTACTTTATTCTGAAAGTGTACTTTAATTTAGACATTTAAAGTAACTCCTAATTTTGCTCCGATATTTTCATAATGGTCTGCTTCACATTTGATCTAATAGGGAAAGAGGTAAAATCATATCTTGGTAACAACAACAACCATATAATACCATTGTTGTCATGTAATAAGATCTCGTAGTAACTGTATGAAATGCAATTAACTCTTTCCCTCATACGACAATTCTGTAGCAGACGACTTTGAACATATTTTGTCAAAACATAGAAAATCTCCATAATTGAATGGATAACCTATGACTAAAAGTGGAAAACATTGTGGCAAAAGGAGAAATTGCACGTTTTGTGCAATTTCTTCTTTTGTTACTATGTTTTCAAAAAGGTGTCTGCTGCAGAGGCATCAAAAAGCGTCTATATGAGGGAAAGGGTTAATCAGAAGTATGCCCCTTTTTGAACTTGTAATTTTGAAACTAAGTACGTACTATAGAAATTTAAACTTGGCATATATGACATTGTGATAAAGGTCCATAACTCAAATAATAATTTATGGAATTTATGCGATTTTCTCGGCTTGGCATCCAACTCGTTAATATACATGTTTCCTCTATTGCACTCTATTTTACCCTTTCATACTTGCAGATGAATTTTATAGCATCTGCAATAGACGATTTTTGTCACAATGTTTTCATCTCCGTTCAATAATAATACATTCATTCATGGAGACTTTCCATATTTACCTAGACGTTTGGAAAGACACCTGCTACATATTTCTTATATTTAGTAAAGGGTTAAAAGCTACTCGCTGTTATTGTTTTCAACATTTTATCTCGTCTGTTTTTCGAAATAAAAGAGTCGGGCGATTGTGATACCCTTGTTTGCGTCTTCGTATGCTTCGAAAATAACCTATCCCAATGTTGGTATTTTAGTATTCTCAATACAAACTGGCCATCGGCTGATGTGACCAGTTAAAAATGGAATTCAGCTTGTAATAATTTGTCAAGCAACCATAATTCAGAGTGGTCAATTGAACGATTCCGACCTAAATCTACGTATCGCTTATATACACAAAAATTGTAAACCAGACTTGCAATTGTTTAGAACAAACTTGTCACGTGAGCAATTTCCCCAGTTTAAGTTATGCAGCATCCTTTTAAATAGATGTACAGTATCCAATAACATTGATGTTGATTGGTCAGACAGAATTGAAGTAAACAATATGTCAAATATCTATTTCCTAAAATTCCCACCTGCACAGAATCCAAAATAGGGGTTGTTTATGAATTGTTATCAAGATCTTAAAAACTCAAACTCAAAGCAAAATTTGAAGTATTTGACCAGGCTGATTTGTTAGAAATCAATCCACAAAACTTGGCTTGATTTGATGATTCTCTCTGATCATTTTAATGACATTCGCTGAGAATTGCAGCTGAATTGGTCTTGAGAAATCGGCTGACACTTTGGCATGCAGAAATCCAGAAACCGTTCTCCAAGTACATGTATCTAATTGGACCCTACTTAATTTGTTTAAAAAAACAACAACACATGGATGTCATTTGTTGCTGCATAATTTATACTAATATTTACAGCCAAATTGCATATTATGAATAGTGTAACGGGAACGGGGTATAGGTTTAAATATCACTTCTACGGCCTTGTCGTAGAAGCCAGCTTTTATAGCGACATTGGTAGAGTGGTTGACTTTTTCGTAAAGTTAAGCAACGTTCATCGCTGTTAGTACCTGGATGGGTGACCCGCGATGGCTTAACGCTGGTACACGTTACAAATGGTGGCAGCGGTGGGATTTTTGGGTTGATATCACCATCATATCCGAACCCCGATGGTTCCCAGTGATGTTACATTTACTCCGCTCTGGTATACTGCTTGTGTTCAGTTGTGTGACTTCGGGTCGAAGTCAAGAAAAAAGAGGGAGAAATGCAACGGGAACGGGGTTTAGGTTTAAATATCACTACTACGGCCTTGTTGTAGAAGCCGGCTTTTATTGCGACGTTGGTAAAGTGGTTGACCTTTTCGTACAGTTAAGCAACATTCATCGCGGTTAGTACCTGGATGGGTGACCCGCATTGGCTTAACGCCGATACACGTTACAATAGCATTATATAGCTTTATATCCTTTCTCCATACAACAAGTCTGCAGCAGAAGAATTTGAAAACAGCTCAGTGAAAAATATGGAAAAACTATTTGAGGTTGTAATTAACTATTTAAAACTGTGTATGGGATTTTTTTTTTTATTTGATAAACTTATACTATAGAAACCACCATCAATAATGTTAAGTGTGGTGGAAAATGGCCACACAATGACTGCCGAATACCAATGATCATAACATGGTAAAGAAAACCTGTTTTAAGGAGGTGATTCAGTTTTCAAGGCTGACAGAAAATTGTTTGCAGCAGGGTAATATTAATCATTAAATCTTTGCCACTTACAAAAGCAATTTGACATATCTGCTGAAGATAGCTTTTGAAAACATTCTGGCAAAGGGAGACTTACTAAATATGAGCAAATCCTCCTTTTACAATAAAGTTTTCAACTCGATCTAATATTTATAAATTTTCATTTGTAGCGACTTTTGAAATGTTTGTCACAATCTTGATGTTTTCCTAGTCGTCCGCTGAAGATTTATTGTAAGGGGCAGAAGGGTTAAGTGAAGGGTTATATTGCTGCAGGTTAAATGTCTGATGCATTTAAGTTTTTGTGGAGTGTTCAATTGATGGCTGCAAGAATTAATGAAAATATGTTAAATAGTATAATGTCTTGTTTTCTTTGGCATTTAAAAGAGATCCCCATATGGTTTCATATAGGTTTTCCTCTTTCTACCTTATTCTCAACCCTTTCCCTCATATAGACACCTTCTGACGCCTCTGCAGCAGACGGCTTTTTTGAAAACATAGTGACAAAAGAAGAAATTGCCTAAAATGAGCAATTTCTCCTTTTGCCACAATGCTTTCCACTTTTAGTCATAGGTTATCCATTCAATTACAGAGATTTTCTAGTTTTTGTCAAAATATGTTCAAAGTCGTCTGCTTCAGAATTGTCGTATGAGATTGAAAGGGTTAATCCTCTTCAATAAAGACAATTTTACAGCAGACAACATTGGAAACATTTCGTTATGAATTAGGATTATTTCTAAATGTGAAAGGTAAATTGTTGAATAGCGTTGAAAACATTGTGGTCAAAGGAGAAATATTACTCTTGATTAACAATTACTGTTTCTATCACCGTGTTTTTTCTGCTGCAGATGAGTGAAAGTGGATCTGCATATGTGAAAGGGATGACAGGGGTTGAAAATTACACTCGCCCGCTCGCATTGGCGAGTATGTTTTAGTGTTGGGCGAGGAGGTTTCACAAAACACTAGTCCGACATGGCGAGTAAAAAATCAACAGATCATGTTCACTAGTTGATATATAATAAGTTGCAAAATAGTACTGTATTATTTGTAGTTGCGTATTTGCGATTTAATATGTTAAAAAACTTAAAAGTATCATCGTCGGTAAAACAAAACAATCAGTGTCACTCAGACACTTGCTACCAGGCGTTTATGACTATGACGTCATCATCGCTGAGGGTATGGAATAAAACGCGGATCACATAAAAATGTAAGCGAAAATAAACCCGCTCTAATACGTTTTGTTTTTTTGCTTTTTAAAGTATATCTTTCTAGATCATGTACAGATATTTGATGTTATGATAAAAGTTCTCAGGAATTAGGATTTTAAGATACACCGAAATAATGAAATAAAAAAAAGCACGTGTTATCCGACGGTCTACGTGTTTTATACCCGCCCATCACCAATAAACAAACCAGTCATCGCTTCGTATTTCTCCCGCTATCTGTCAAACTCAAAAATGGCTAGTAAGGACATACGATCTTTCTTTGGTAAAGCCGGGCAGGCGATGATGAGAAAAAAGAGTCGGATCGGTCTAAACGACAAATTGAAAAACGTAAATCGGATCAAAGGAGCTATGACAAAGGAAAGAGACAAAGTGTTATCCAAGAATCGTGGTTAGAAGAGTTCCCGTGGGCGGAGGTTCGGGACCTACATCTGTTTTGCGCGATATGTACCTCATACCCATCTATTGCCGACACTAAGTCAAACCTATTTCAAGGTATTTCCGTTAATTTTAAAAAAGAAAGTTTACGTTTTCATGACAAAAGTACCAAATACAAATGTTGTGTAGAAAAACATAATGCCGATACCAAATCCGGTCAGTCTGCCATGGCAAAGTGTATCAGAAAAGTTCATGAAAAAAACAATCTTAATATTTGTTCCAATCAAGTTTATTTAACAAAAACTATTAATTACATAAGCAAACATACTTTTCAGCATTAATTAATATGGCAAAGTAAATATTATATGGGCGAGTGGTTTTCAGTTCAGGGCGAGTAGAAATTTGATAGCACTAGTCCTACAGGACTAGTGGCATATAGAAAAATGTTCAACCCCTGGATGACCAATGGCTGTAGGGCTGCATATTCACTGCCAAAGGGATGACCAATGGCAGGAGAGCTGCACATTCACTGCCAAATTGACCCTATTTAGTAGATGACTCTTTCAAACATAAAATTTATGTTAGATGGGAATTTGCTAAGAAAGAGTTGCTCTTCTGTTCCTTAACCCTTTCCCACATGAAGACGCTTTTTTGATGCCCCTGCAGCGAACGAATTTTGAAAACACTGTGTCAAAAGGAGAAATTGCTCATAATGAGCAATTTCTCCATTTGCAACAATGTTTTCAACTCTATTTAATGATTAAACTCTCATTTATCGAGATATTTCATATTTGTGTCAATATTTTTTTTAAGTCGTCTGCTGCAGATTTGTTGTATGTGGGAAAAGGTTAAATTTGTTTACTTTCTGCTTTTGCTGTGTATATGGAAGCTCGTATAATGGCTCATGAGATGCAGGGTTAGCCATTTACCTGATCATTTAAACAAAAAATTAAGTTGTTTCCGCTTCGAGAACACCTGAGAACGGAAATGCAACATCTGGAATGTAAGCATGATTTTAGTAGAGTCAAACACATTGTTGAATAAGTGAAATTTATTGCTTTTGAACGATTTCATGTTTTCATAAGTGATCAAATGCAATGTTCGGCTTTGTTGAGGTTGTTTACCCTCGCCGCGCTCGGCATTAATGCCATTTGGCTATCGTTTTCTCCATTATTGAATTAAATGTTCTATTTGCAGACGAACAATTGTTGTGCAAAAGCAAGTTTCACTCACTCGCTCACTAGCAGCTAAGTTGTCTGTATCAGAGAAGGCGGATCAGATCTGTTTCTTGAACGTACAACTTTGGACTTGGATAAAGCACAAGTAGAAAGTCAAATTCTGAAGAATGCATTGTTGAGAAGGTAGAACTGATGGAGCTGAAAGTTAAAAACAGACATTGAAATGCCAGACAAGTTTGACATGTGTCAGTTAACCCTTTTCCTCATATAGGAGCTTTCTGACGCCTCTACAGCAGACAGCTTTTTGAAAACATAGTGACGAAAGAAGAAATTGCACAAAACGTGCAATTTCTCCTTTTGCCACAATGTTTTCCACTTTAAGTCATAGGTTATCCATTCAATTATAGAGATATTCTATTTTTTGACAAAATATGATTAAAGTCGTCTGCTGCAGAATTGTCGTATGAGGGAAAGGGTTAAATCGGTCTTAGATAAAAGCATTGACCCTTTTCTGAAACAATCATTTGTCTGGTTTTAATTAAGGTTTTTTGCTAATCTCAGTGCAGTATATTTCCTTCCTTAACCCTTTCCCTCATATAGATGCTTTCTGACGCCTCTGCAGCAGACGGCTATTTGAAAACATACTGACAAAATAAGAAATTGCTCAAAACAAGCAATTTCTCCTATTGCCACAATGTTTTCCACTTTAGCCTTAGGTTATCCATTCCATTATAGAGATTTTCTATTTTTTGACAAAATATGATCAAAGTCGTCTGCTGCAGAATTGTCGTATTTGGGAAAGTGTTAAGTTTTTTTGCTAATCCCAGTGCAGTATATTTCCTTCCTCAATGTGGACAAAAAATGGCAAATCTTTTATGATAACAAGTAAACAATTTTGAGCAAAAGCCTAGTAGTGAGTAGGAATGTTCCAGTCAGCTTAAATTGGGATAAAATACGGCTGCACCCTTGGTGAATGGAAAACCAAATGCCATTAACATTTCCAAACTTGCAGGCGACTTTTGAAAAGATTTTGACAAAAGTCACAAATTGCTCTATTTAAAAATTCAGTTCTCTTATAGAGTGTTTCCATATTCTTGCTTTATTATGTTTTTCAGCTGCAGACAACTTTGAAAGCTTTTAAGCAAAATTTATCATGGAAAATCTCTGTAAGGGAAATTAAATTATTGAAAAGAGGTAAAACCCTTAATACAAAGGTCTTGTGCTGCAAATGTCTTGTGTGAAAATGCATCTGCATGTGAGAAAGAGTTAAAAACCCAAGTTCAGACAGCACACAAATAATTATACGCCCAAAAAACAAAGTTTTGGGGGGGGGTATATAGGAGTCACTGTGTCTGTCTGTCTGTCTATCGGTCGGACGCCATATTTTGTCCGGCCTATTTCATACAAACCACTGGGTGGAATTCAATAAAATTTTACATGAAGCTTCTATACCAAGAGGAGATGTGCATATCCTAAAGGGGTTACAATTGCATGTTATTTTACAGAGTTATGGCCCTTTTACTTATTAAGTAAGCCATATTTTGTCCGAGCTATTTCTTACAAACCACTGGGTGGAATTCAATAAAATTTTACATGAAGCTTCTATACCAAGAGGAGATGTGCATATCCCACAGGTCTTACAATTGCATGTTATTTTACAGAGTTATGGCCCTGTTACTTATTAAGTTGTTGGTCATATTTTGTCCAAGCCATATTTTGTCCGGCCTATTTCTTACAAACCACTGGGTGGAATTCAATAACATTTTACATGAAGCTTCTATATCAAGAGAAGATGTGCATACCCTACAGGTCTTACAATTGCATGTTATTTTACAGAGTTATGGCCCTTTTACTTATTAAGTTGTTGGTCATATTTTGTCGTTATGGCCCTTTCGTTGATCTGTCATATTTTGAATCAAGGTGCTGTTTTGGGGGTATTTATCATCTTCAATGATAGTTCTAGTTTGTACTGTTTTTAGCTCACCTGAGCTTTGCTCAAGGTGAGTTATTGTGATCGCCTTTTGTCCGGCGTCCGTCGTGCGTCAACTTCTTCTCCTCAGTAACCAGTGGGTCAATTTGGATGAAACTTCACAGAAAGCATCCTCTCAATGACCTCACGAGAATTCCTTCAAATTTTTGGGATCCATGCAAAATTCTGGTTTCCATGGCAACGAAACCGAAAAAACTTCAAAATTCTTCTTCTCCCAAATTGGTTGGCAGATTTTCAAATAATTTTGTAGAAATGTTTCTTGGATGACCCTCTATCAGATTCCTTCAAGCCGTGTTGATTGGTCGAAAAACATGGCCGCCAGGGGGGGCGGGGCTATTTTGCCTTATATGGCTATAGTGAAAACTTAAAAAATCTTCTCCTCCGAAAGTGTCAGGCTGATTTTCAAATGATTTTGTAGAAATGTTCCTTGGGTGACCCTCTATCAGATTCCTTCAAGCCATGTTGATTGGTTGAAAAACATGGCCGCCAGGGGGGGGTGGGGCTATTTTGCCTTATATGGCTATAGTGCAAACTTAAAAAATCTTCTCCTCCAAAAGTGTCGGCCCGATTTTCAAATAATTTTGTAGAAATGTTCCTTGGATGACCCACTTTCAGATTCCTTCAAGCCATGTTGATTTGTCAAAAAACATGGCCGCCAGTAGGCAGGGCTATTTTGCATTATATGGCTATAGTGAAAACTTAAAAAATCTTCTCCTCCAAAAGTATCAGGCCGATTTTCAAATAATTTTGTAGAAATGTCCCTAGGGTGACCCTCTATCAGATTCCTTCAAGCCAAGTTGATTGGTCGGAAACTGGCTGCCAGGGGGCATGGCTTATATAGCTAAAGTGAAAAAAAAATAAAAATCAGGTGAGCGATTCAAGGGCCATCATGGCCCTCTTGTTCTTTTTATCTATTTACCAAGACTTAGTACTCTTTCCAACATACAATTAATCTGCAGACGACTTTAAAAATATTTAATACAAAAAATTACTCATTCAGAAAGCGCCTGTATGTGGGAAAAGGTTTAAGTGTGTATTCTATAACAGACATTCAACCTTAACCCTTTCCCACATACAAGAAATCTGCGACGGACGACTTGGACCATATTTTGTCAAAAAAATGGAAAAATCTCTATAATTGAATGGATAACCACTTAACCCTTTTCCACATACAGACACTTTCAGATGCCTCTGCAGCAGACGACTTTTGAAAACATTCTAACAAAAGAAGAAATTGTTAAAATGAGCAGTTTCTCCTTTTGCCACAATGTTTTCAACTCTTTTTAATGATTATACCGACATTTATACAGCTTTTCCATGTGTTTGCCTAGATACTTTCAAAGTCATCTGCTGCAATTTTGCTATATGCGGGAAAGGGTTAATGACAAAAAGTTGAAAATATTGTGGCAAAAGGAGAAATTGCTCATTATGAGCAATTTTTAGCTCACCTGAGCTTTGCTCAAGGTGAGTTATTGTGATCGCCTTTTGTCCGGCGTCCGGCATCCGTCGTCCATCGTGCGTCAACTTCTTCTCCTCAGTAACCAGTGGGTCAATTGGGATGAAACTTCACAGAAAGCATCCTCTCAATGACCTCACCAGATTTCCTTCAAATTTTTGGGATCCATGCAGAATTCTGGTTTCCATGGCAACGAAATGAAAAAAACTTCAAAATTCTTCTTCTCCCAAACTGGTTGGCAGATTTTCAAATAATTTTGTAGAATTATTCCTTGGATGACCCTCTATAAGATTCCTTCAAGCCATGTTGATTGGTCAAAAAACATGGCCGCCAGGGGGGGGCGGGGCTATTTTGCCTTATATGGCTATAGTGAAAACTTAAAAAATCTTCTTCTCCGAAAGTGTCTGACCGATTTTCAAATAATTTTGTAGAAATGTTCCTTGGATGACCCTCTATCAGATTCCTTCAAGCCATGTTGATTGGTCAAAAAACATGGCCGCCAGGGGGGGCGGGGCTATTTTGCCTTATATGGCTATAGTGAAAACTTAAAAAATCTTCTCCTCCGAAAGTGTCAGACCGATTTTCAAATAATTTTGTAGAAATGTTCCTTGGATGACCCTCTATCAGATTCCTTCAAGCCATGTTGATTGGTTGAAAAACATGGCCACCAGGGGGGGGGGGGGGGGGGGGGGGGGGGCTATTTTGCCTTATATGGCTATAGTGAAAACTTAAAAAATCTTCTTCTCCGAAAGTGTCAGGCCAATTTTCAAATAATTTTGTAGAAATGTTCCTTAAGTGACCCACTTTCAGATTCCTTCAAGCCATGTTGATTGGTAAAAAAACATGGCCACCAGGGGGGCAGGGCTATTTTGCCTTATATGGCTATAGTGAAAACTTAAAAAATCTTCTCCTCCGAAAGTGTCAGGCTGATTTTTAAATAATTTTGTAGAAATGTTCCTAGTGTGACCCTCTATCAGATTCCTTCAAGCCCTGTTGATTGGTCGAAAAACATGGCCGCCAGGGGGGGGGGCTATTTTGCCTTATATGGCTATAGTGAAAACTTAAAAAATCTTCTTCTCCGAAAGTGTCAGGCCGATTTTCAAATAATTTTGTAGAAATGTTCCTAGGATGACCCTCTATCAGATTCCTTCAAGCCAAGTTGATTGGTCGGAAACTATGGCCGCCAGGGGGCGGGGCTTATATAGTTAAATTGAAAAAAAAAAAAAGAGGTGAGCGATCCAGGGCCATCATGGCCCTCTTGTTTCTTTTGCAACAATGATTTCAAAAGTCGTCTGTATGAGAGAAAGGGTTAAATACCTAATTTAAGTTTTCTGTGTCATTAAGGCGTCAATAGTTGTCTGTATCAGGGAAAGAGTTACCTTTTCAACTGGCAAAGACATTTCGACCATAAGCTGCAGATTTCCTTTGAAAAAATAGTTAGTCGCAAAAGGAGAAATATCTCATAATGAGCAATTACGCCATTTGCCTCAATGTTTTCCACTCAAAATGATACATAATATTATATGTTCATTTTCACATTATAACCTAAAAGTTTTCAAAGTCAAATTGCTGCTTGTTAATTGTATGTGGGAAAGAGTTAACCCTTTCCCTCATACGACAATTCTGCAGCAGACGACTTTGAACGTATTTTGTCAAAAATAGAAAATCTCCATAATTGAATGGATAACCTATGACTAAAAGTGGAAAACATTGTGGCCAAAGGAGAAATTGCACGTTTTGTGCAATTTCTTCTTTTGTCAATGTTTTCAAAAAGCCGTCTGCTGCAGAGGCGTCCGAAAGCGTCTATATGAGGGAAAGGGTTAAGAGTGTTGAAAATTGGTATCTATTATTGAACTAGTCAAAATTATAGTTATTTTGTGTAAATGAGACTTATTGTCACGTTGCATTTTCCATTCAATTTATTTACTTGCCATAGATTGGTATGATTAGTTGCAATTTTGGGAGTTTTGTATTTTTACCAAATTACTCAAAATGGTGAAAATAATGTTATGTTACACTGTCATAAATCACTTACAGACATTTTGTATCAGCAACTTAGAAAGAATTGTTTATCCCGTTATTGTACTCGTCAATAGGAACCGAGCCATGCGAAAAGGTACATATTGGCATTTCTGATTTGTTTGTTTGTTTGTATGGTGTTTAACGCCACTTTTAACAAAAAAAAAATCAGATATATTTTTTCTGTTTCTTTGGTAATTTACCAATTCTATACTGGTCCATTTATCTTGAAACCAGCAAATCAGTCTTGATGTTAACCGCGCAACTCTGAGCACAAGTGAGGGCAAGTCATTTCTACCATTTTTGAAGACTTTGGTATGACCTGGCCAGGACTCTACAACAAGACCACCAAGGTAGTCATGGCATTTCTGAAAAGTGTAGGTTCAGATCACCCTGTACACTTTCTGTGTCTGATCCAAATCTGCACAATTTAACAGAAGCTTTTAACAATCTTATTTAAGTACTATATGAACAGTGTAGATCTTGATCAGACTGTGAGGATGCATAGGCTCCACTGGATCTACACAGCAGCTGTAAAAAACAACTTTTACCTTGTACCTTCTGATTATTTTATCGCATGCTTATTCAAGTTATTCCCATTCCCACATACAACAAAATCTGCAGCAGACTTCTTTAAAAACAGTTGGTAAGATATAAGTACAAATGAAAGTACAAATATTGAAAAAAGTTAAAAGCATTGTTCCAAAGGGGAAATTGCTCAATATGAGCAATTTCTCCTTTTGCCACAATGTTTTCAAAACTTGTCTGCTGCAGAGGCATGAGAAAGCATCTGTATGTGGGAGAGTGTCAAATGAATATATCCTCATCAAAAGTTACATTTGGTGCCCGACTAGTAGTAGCTGACCTTCTTGGTGCTTAGGGGAGCGGTGTTAGCTTTATGACTGACTGTTTGGTATCAGGATTAATAAACCAGCGGTATTTATAACTTAACCAAGAAACCCCGTGATATAACTGAACAATTGTTGAAAACGGCATGAAAAGCAGACCAATCAATAAATTAGTGGCACTTGACCCTTTAACCCTTTCCCTCATAAGACAATTCTGCAGCAGACGACTTTGAACGTATTTTGTCAAAAAATGGAAAAGTTCTATAGTTGAATGGATAACATATGACTAAAAGTGGAAAACATAGTGGCAAGGAGAAAGTGCTTGTTTTGAGTAATTTCTTCTGTCACTATGTTTTCAAAAAGCCGTCTGATGCAGAGGGCATCATAAAGCGACTATATGAGGGAAAGGGTTAAAACCTTTTCCACATACAGTCCCTTTCTGATGCCTCTGCAGCAGAAGACTTTTGAAAACATTGTGATAAAATGAGAAATTGCTCAAAACAAGCAATTATTACCTTTTGTCACAATGTTTTTAACTTTATTCAGTAACTGTTCTTTCATTTATAGAGTTTCCATTTTTTTGGCTGAATGTTGTCAGTCGTCTGCTATATAATTGTTGTATGTTAAAATGATATTATTGTCTCGAGTTGTTCGTCTTGTTAACCCCATCGCTCATAGACCCTTTCTGATGCCTCTGCAGCAGACGGCCTTTTGAAAACATAGTGACAAAAGAAGAAATTGCACAAAACGTGCAATTTCTCCTTTTGCCACAATGTTTTCCACTTTTTTTTTGTCATAGGTTATCCATTCAATTATGGAGATTTTCTATGTTTTGACAAAATACGTTCAAAGTCGTCTGCTGCAGAATTGCGTATGAGGGAAAGGGTTAATCAGTTTCTGGGTTTGAACCCCTCTCAAAGCAATCATGGTGGACAGATTTCTTAGTCCACAACTGTTAAGGCACACAGGGATCTTAAATAAATGTTTTGTTGTCCTAATATAACTGAATTAATCCTTTCCCTCATACAGATGCTTTCTGACACCTTTGCAGCAGATGAAAACATTGTTGCAAAAGGAGAAATTGCTCATAATGAGCAATTTTCTCTTTTCACCAAATTGTTTTCAACTCTAGTCAATAGTCAACATTTGTTATGTAGAGATATTTATCATCTTTGCCTAGAGAGTCATCTGCTGCAGATTTATTGTATATGGGGGAAATTGAGAGGGTAAAAATGGCTGAAAACAATGATAATACAAAAGTTTAGAATATAATTATGCTATTTTGAAAATATGTCTGCGGCAGAAGCATCCAAGTTGACTGTATCAACAAAAGGGTATTAAGTGTTATGAGAATGTTATTACTTTTTTGGTGTGAATGGCTATTGCAACAGATAATTTTCTGATGCCATGGAAAAAGGAAAAACGTGAAAAAACACAAAAGCAATTTTTCGCCAGTTGCTCAAGCTATTATTATCAGACCTTACCTGTTGCTTTGCATAATCGGGGTACAATCTGCTTCAATTTTCCCATAACCTTTCAGATGCCTACCCTTTAACCTAGACATGGGGCATTTTTAGTTTGACTGCCTTTGCAGTGTTACACATAAGTCCTTCATCATCTGTCTGTCCATCATACTTTGATGAAAGTCGTGGTTATATCCGTAAACCCTATGTTGTTGGTATTGAAAAGAATTGTCACACTGATAAAACTTTTTTGAGTACTACTAGTAGAACAGAGTTTGGTGCTGGGATAAGAGAAATCTTGTTCGGGGGGAAAATATCTGTTTACTCTGCCTTTTTAACCCTTTCCCACCTATAGACGCATTTTGATGCATCTGCAGCAAACGACTTGAAAACATCGTGACAAAAGGAGAAATTGCTCAAAACGAGCAATTTCTCCTTTTGCCACAATGTTTTCAACTTTTTTCAGTATTTAAGCCTACAATAATAGAGATTTTCCATATTTTTAGTAGATATTTTTAAAGTCGTCTGCTGCAGATTTGCTGTATGTGGGAAAGGGTTAAGACTTCTAGATATTAAGCAATTTGACTCTTAGGTCTTATTTTAACGATTACCACTTATATATATATACATTCACATTTCAACTCCTCTACAGCAGACGAGTTTTGAACAAAATTGTTACAAAAGGAGAAAGTGCCCATAATGAGCAATTTCTACTCTTGTCACTATGTTTTCAAGACAACTCTATTCAATTACATAATTTTTCATTAATAAAGATTTTTAAAAAAAAAAATTAAAGTCGTCTGCTGTATGTTTTTTGTATGTGGGAAAGGGTTAAAGTAAAAGGTCATCCCAGCAAAAAGACAACCTTGAAGAAAGGTCTGAAATTGGAAGGCTTAATAGCAACGTATGGAAAAATATGTTGGCCTTGAAAATTGATGGTGATTTTGAATTGCTGTTGTAAGTTAAACACAGAATCTGCTTTTGGGAGATATTCTTATTTTCCCATAACATTTAGAAAATACTTTTCTGCCAAAGTGAAAAGTTTGTATCGGGGGAAATGGCTAGTCAAAGACGTTGACACTTCCCCACATACAAACGCTTCATAATGTCTCTGCAACTAACAGCTATTGAAAACATTTTGACAGGATTGGAACCTGCTCATTTTGAGCAATTTCTCTATTTACCACAATGTTTTCAACTCCATTCAATAAATATAACTTCATTAATAGAAATGTTTTATATTTTTGCGCAGATTTTTATGAAGACGTCTGCTGCAGATTTGTTGTATGTGAGAAAGGTTTAAAAGTAGTCTGCTTAAGTGTTCTCAAAAGTTGTCCACATCGGGTAAAAGATTAAAACCAGCATGCAACAAGAATAGAACATTCAGACAAATTTACGGAAATTTAATTTCAAGGAAGAAATGGCCATATAATTCAAGGGCGTACCGCCAATCACGCACAATACGCACATGCGTATAGAAAATTCCACAACCATTGTCCATTTTAGAATATCAACACTGTAAATTGTAAAAAAACAGGATAGTGCGTATAAAACATTCTTCTCTGGTTACGCCCTTGATATTAGTGGAAAAAGGACTGAGCAACTTTCTCATTTCTCAACCTTCTTTTCAAAAGTAGTTATGCAGTATAGTTGTCAAATGCTAAATCTATATCAGTGTAAGAATTATAAATGGCAGGCTGCATTCGAAAAAGCTTCAGCCTTGAACTCAATATCTGGTGTTTTTGTCCATTTCTAGATTAACACTTATCCACAGATACCTTTTGATGCATCTGCTGCTGACACCTTTTAAAATCATGGTTGTTAAACGAGAAATTGGTCCTTTGAGCTGCAGCAATTTCTTCTTTTGCCACAATGTTTTCTATTTTATTCAGTAATTATAATTGCCATATGGTTCTCCATATATTTACTGAAGAGGTTTTTGAAAATCGTCTACGGCAAATTTGTTGTATATTGAGAATGTATAAAAGGGAAGATGGTTCAGGTTAATATTTCTGCAGCAGATGACTTTGAAATTATATTGGCAAAAAAGTGGTAAATCTCTTAAAATGACACTTTAATCAAATAGTGTTGAAAACATTGTGGCAAAAGGAGAAATTGCTTGTTTTGAGCAATTTCTCCTTTAGTCACAATGTTTTCAAAAGAGGCATCTGAAAGCATCTGTATGTAGGAAAGGATTAATCAGTCTGTCAATGAGTAACCCTTTCCCACATACAACAAAACTGCAGAGGACGACTTAATAACATCTTTATTAACATAAAATAAACATTTCTGTAAATGAAAGTAATCATTTTGAAACGAGTTTTGATGAGCAATTGCACCTTTTGTCATAATGCTTTCAAAATTCGTCAGCTACATTGGCTTCAGAAAATGACTTATGATATGTGGGAACCGGGTAAAATGTTTACATCTCTCCTCATATTGCTGGTTCTCCCTTTTAGAGTAAACTTTTGAGCCGATGATGAAAGATTTCTGTGCAATTTTCTTCTGATTTACTTAAATCCTGTGATAACTTTAGTATTTGATTTATTTGATAAGTGGTAGTCAAAATATAACCCGTTGTGGTTTCGTTACATTTTATCTTGAGATTTGTTGCCAATGTAATAAATGGTTAGGGAAATATTTTCATTTTAGAGTAGAAACCAACATTGGAAGAGGAGATTGTCCTCTGTTTACACAATTCATGTTTTTGTCTTCTACCAAGATATCAAAATATATTTTAAAATTCGGTAGTATAAGGGAAAGTGTTAAGGGTATAAACATTTGCATTTTCTCCAAGTCCCTTTATGAACCCTTCCCCAGATGCGGAGACATATGACACAGCTTACAACTTTTTAAAGTAAGGTGGAAAATTGCTCATGGTGAGCAATTTCCCCTTTTGCCACAATGTTTTAAGCTATCTTTAGAATTGTACTTGATTTTATAGAGATTTTCCACACACTAAGCCTTGATGTTTTTTTCTAAGTTGTCTCATGTATGTGGGAAAGGGTAAAGGGAGGAAAGCACAGCACATACTTGCCAGACATTATAATTGCATGGTTGGTAAAGATGTTTTGACGGGACAAAATGCATGTAGCAGTTACAGTTGAAAGAGAACTCTTTCCTCCGTTTATTGTACTCTTCATTTCTAATGGCTTGGCAAGTGAGAAAAACTGTTTGTTACTTGTCATAATGTCATAATGCTAATAACAATTTAAAAGCAGATGAATCATTCATGACCTTGAACCAATGATATAACTACATCTTATATGTATATTTTAGAATTGTTAAGTAAATGATAATGAATGGTATTAACACTTTCCTTCATGTAGAGAACTTTGAGAATATCTAAGAAATAATCTGGGAAGTCTCTGTAAATGAAGGTATAACTATTAAAGTGAGTCAAAATATTATGGCAATCGAAGAAACATTTCACATTTTAACCCTTTCCCACCTGCAGATGCATTTTGACACAAAAGCAGCAGACGACTATTGAAAACATTGTTGCCAAAGGCGAAATTGCTCATAATGAGCAATTTCTCTTTTGGCCACAATATTTTCAACTTTATTTAACAAATAAGCTATCTTTAATGGAAACTTTTCAGGTTTTTGTCACCATGTTTTCAAAGTCGTCTGCTGCAAATTTGTTGTATGTGGGAAAGGGTTAAGAGCATCTTCTTCTTGGCTCCAATGTTTACAAAAGAAGTCTGCTCCATAATCTTCTGGATGTGGGAAAGGGTTAAACTGTTGTGAACTGAGTATGGGTAGACCCAGTGTGTAGTTGCATATATTTATTATCTGTCTGTCTCAAAATAGTTGTTAAATGATTGCGGTTAAATTAAGTGTTCTATTTTGGATTTAAAACCGTCTTAACTATGAAATTGCTTCTCGTTTTGGTGTGTTGATATATAATTAATTAGTATATAGTTCACTTTTTTTGTTAGTGCATAAAGGAATACTGCTCAATAATGGGATTGTTTCTTGAATAGATTAATAAACTCTGGTTTGATTATGAGCCTGTGAAACTCATGTTAACCCTTTCCCTCATATAGACGCTTTTTGACGCCTCTGCAGCAGACAGCTTTTTGAAAACATAGTGACAAAAGAAGAAATTACACAAAACGTGCAATTTCTTCTTTTGCCACAATGTTTTCCACTTTTCGTCATAGGTTATCCATTTAATTATAGAGATTTTTCATTTTTTTGACAATATGTTCAAAGTCGTCTGCTGCATAATTGTTGTATGAGGGAAAGGGTTAATTGTAACATTTTGCCTCCCACATACAACAAATTTGTGGTAGAGGACTGTGAAAACACATATACATAAAATATGGAAAATCTCTGAAAATATTATAAAGATCAATTATTGAAAAGAGTTAAAAGGAACATTAGAAACATAGCTCATTCAAAGAATATGGTTTTAACCCTTTCCTGCATGCAAAAGTGTTGTGAAAACATTCGGGCAAAAGGAGAAATTGCTCATTGGTCTTTGAAATTGACCATCAACCTGATATGATATTTATGGAGTTAGTTCTCTACTTGGAAAACATCCAAGTAAAAAAAAAAAAAAAAGATAATGAAACTGGTTTCAAAACATCCAAGTAAAAATTTAAATTAAGATAATTATACTGGTTTGAAAACATCCAAGTAAAAATTAAGATAATGAAACTGGTTTGAAAACATTTTTTGAAAAAGGCAATATTGCCCATTTAAGCATTATAGTCGCAAAATGTTCTCAATCATTTTTGGGAAAGGGAGAAATTGCTCATTTTAGCAAGTTGCAAATTGTTATCAATCATTTTTGGGAAAAGGAGAAATTGCTCATTTAGCAAGTTGCAAATTGTTATCAATCATTTTTGGGAAAAGGAGAAATTGCTCATTTTAGCAAGTTGCAAATTGTTATCAATCATTTTTGGGAAAAGAGAAATTGCTCATTTTTATCATGTCACAAAATGTTATCAAATCATATTTTGGAATAAGAGAAATTGCTCAATGTTTAGCATGTGACTAAATGTTTTCAAAAGTCGACTAATGCAGAGGCATCATGAAATCAAATGATGTCTGCATTAGAGAAAAATGTAAATTATATCTTCACAATAATGTTTTTGAAACATAAACTGCTCACTGTTAGAATACAGTTCAAAATGTTTCCAACCTGGTTTTCTGCTCTGCCTCAAATTGGAATTCACATTAACCCAGATTTGGCAATAATTTAATATTAACAAAACCATTGCTCTTCTATTTTCAGAACAGCTCACATGGGACTATGCATGGAGCGACCCCACCCTTTATGCCAGGATGGCCACCTGTGAGTCCACATGAGCTCTACCAGCAGGGGATCAAACCTCATACCTCAGTCACACCACCAGTGCCTCCATTGAATTTCTCTGGGTACCCAACATATCATGTAGATAGGGGTATACCCCTAGCATGGCCAAATGGATACAGTAGCCATCCAGGCATAAATCATCTTGGTAACAGTTTCCATGGAATGACAGAGTATTTGAACCACAAACCGCTGATACCATCACCTGTAAATCATGCACAAAGACAGGACCATAGTGTGGGCCAGCCATCTCTTCCAAATACTCAGGGATCTGAGGCGCATCCTTCAAAATCTGGTGCTCATTATGTCCCACAATATCTTACAGATAGTAGTAGTAAAGTGGGCCAAAATTATTTACACGAAAAGTATATGAATGGATACACATTTTTGAGACCAAATAGTGGGAATGGAGGTACAGATTTGCATATTCCAAACAAATTAACAGATCATTCAAATATAATTTCTAAAAGTGCAGTTTTATTTCCCAACGGAAGTCACCCACTTTTGAAAAAATACGCAACAGAAATTCCTGGAACTTTTAAAGATGAACCTCAGCTGAACCCATTCATGCCTCCTTTTCCTTTGGTTCCATTTCATGAGCCACATTTACGGTCAGATGTGTTGAAGTCAGATAATTCCAAATATGGCTTCATTGATGGACATCATTCTGATGGGATTTTAACTAGCATGCCTTACTTCGGAGCTGCTGTACACACATCATCTACCTCCGTGACTGCCTCTGGTACAACCTCTGCTTTAGATAAGTCAATGATCTCGGAGTCCAGAGATAAAGACTTGCCACACACAGAATATCAGGTACCAAAAGGTTTGACTGGGGCCAGTCTTTCTTCAAATGATAAAGCCAGTAAAATAGCAGCAGTAATTTATGCAGAAGCTCAGTGTTCCATGATGAAAACAAGTGATGGGAACAAACTGCCATCGTTTTCAAATATATCTAATGTTATAGTTGGTGATAAGTCAAAACACGGCCATGCAGCATATGACCCATATAACTTTGTAAATAGTGAAAGAAAGAATGTGGACCATAGGCCAGAAAATAATCTAAGGGCTCAACATACTTCTAAAAATGACCCATATGACTTTGTAAATAGTGAAAGAAAGAATGTCGACCATAGGCAAGAAAATAATCCAAGGGCTCAACATACTTCTCCAAATGACCCATATGACTTTGTAAATAGTGAAAGAAAGAATGTGGAACATAGGCCAGAAAATAATCTAAGGGCTCAACATACTTCTCCAAATGACCCATATGACTTTGTAAATAGTGAAAGAAAGAATGTGGACCATAGGCAAGAAAATAATCCAAGGGCTCAACATACTTCTCCAAATGGTCCTTCTGCCATAAACTATTGGTCCCAGTTTAATTCAGTGGCTCCTAACGTAAGTTTAGATGAAGGAAGTAATGCTTTAAATAGAAATATACCTGGTAGTGCTATTGGTCAGACTAAGCATATAGATCAACAATCTTGTGGAAACAACAGAGAAAATTCAAAACAACCTATGAACATTAAAGAAATGGTTGAACAAAAAAGAAGTGAAAAGTCAAAGAAAAAAAATAGTGCTGAATACCCCAATATAGATAAAGAAGTTGATGCTAAAGTTCAGGAAATATTAGCTGCTTACAAAGAAAAGGAAAAGCAAAAATTCCAAAATAAAATGAACCCAAAGCCATCCAATACTCCCCCTGTAGTTTTGTCAGCAAAAACATCTGAAAATGAACACTTTGCTATGGACAGTAATAAGCATCCTGTATCAGTCTATGAAATGAAACATACTGGGAACCAGTCTTTAGACATGAAGAGAAATAGTGTGACACAAAGATCAGATCCCAGTTCAGGGGCTGTTATGGATGAGAGTGTGAGACCAGGGTCAAGGTCGGATACACCCAATCTTCGTCAACAGGTCATTGATATGAGACTACACAGAAAACAGACCATAGAGCAGAGCCAGACAGATGTATCCCAATATACTTATGAGTCACAGCCACATGTAGGATATCGACATCAGTATGACCTTGCCAAGGGCACTTCAAAGACTGAGCATTCCATGCCACTGTATGAACAAGTGAATGAAATGAGGTCGATGAATAAACAAAGCCATGATAATTATCATCATGAAACTACACCTATCCACCATGAATCAACACTACATCATCAGTCTGCCCTTGAAAATCAAAAGCCAATGCCATATCCATCTCAACATTATTACCAACAACCTCTTCCACCGTATCCTCTATCCCTTCAACAGCAGGTGGATGAAGTGAGAACTTTGAAGAGAGAGCGTCATCATTCATCTGAACATGGGTCGACACATACTCACGAATCACTCTCTGGCATAAAAGTTCCTTGTTGTGGTGATTGTAAAGAACATGGCATCAACTTTTCAGATAAATGTGCCAATCATAAAACTCAGGATAGCTCAATAATAAATGGGCACATAACAGATGGGGGTCTGAATATGACCATGAAGAGTGACCCTTATGAATTTGATGGAATGAATGAGAGATTAGGATTAGATCATCAAAGAATGCTGTATTCAGATTTTGCAAAAAGAAACAAATTTAATTCAAATAATAGTTATATAGAAGAAAAGTTTAAGATGGGTTTTGGTACTGATATAAAAGATGTGTATAGAATGGACAATCTGTCAAATACAAATACAAATAAAGTGCCTCAGGGACTTAACTTTAACAAGAAAACAGGCAGCAAATCATTTGGATATAAATCATCATTGCTCAAAAAATCACATAAGTATCATGGAAAGTTATCAATACCAATGAAAAAACCTGGGAAACTTGGCCGCCCACCTGGACGACCTGTAGGAAGGCCTCCTGGGAAACCAAAAACTAAAGTCAAAGATACATTTTCAGATGATTTAATGAGAAATCTCGGTTTTCTCCCACTCACAAAAAATGATCTCAAGTTGCATAGCATACCAAAGTTAAACTGCTTTAACGGTCATAGTGTAATGAATGTTCTTGATAAGAAATTAAGCATTGGTGACCATGGTGTTAAATTTGGATCTCCACAACAAGTGAAAAATGAAGAAAAAAAGGTGAATAGTGCTGTTACAGGAAGAGAAGATGTTAAGATTCATTCATATAACTCAATTCAAACGCAAGAAAAAAAACGAAAAGTGCTATCACGATCAAAGAGTGTGGACTCTATTCCAGCATGTCATGCTGAAATTGGTTCTTTTCAAATGTCAAGGTCATTGTCTTTTGATCACTCAATAGATACTCTTTGTTCTAAACGAGATGTCACACAGGGAGGAGATATATCATATGCCACACAGAATGGAGAAAAGATGGATGTGTCACATAGTGAAGTGGAAAATATTACCAATCAGATCAAAGACTTGAAACGATTGGTGACCGGCCAGTTGGAGGACTACAATCCTGCCCTGGAAACCAACACAGTGATTTCTATACCACAATGTGGATGTCTTGGCCCTGATCGTAAGTCGCTACTTATTATTAGCTCTGACACCTTAACCCTTTCCTACACAACAGAGATCTACAGCAGACGACTTTGATAGCAGCTGGGCAAAATTATGGAAACTCTTAATTATTGAATACAGTTGAAAGCATTGTGGCTAAAGGGAGCGTTGCTCATAATAAGCTATTTCTTGTTTTGCCATAGTGTTTTTAAAAGTCGTCTACTTTAGATGTGTCAAATTGCTTTTGAAAGTGGGAAAGAGTTAAGTTCTAACATTATATACTATGCTGTATGATCACTCTGTCTCATTTGTTCTTTTTGCAGAGTCAACGATGTCTTTCAATGAAATCTCCTATAATTTGAGCTTCATCTATTGAACCAATTAAACAATTCCTAATGAGATGAAATGAGAATAAAAATTTGAAAAATAACGAGTTGGAAACAGAGTTTTGAACAAAGTGGGCAAATAAGAAATTACTCATTATGAGCAATTTCTCCTTTTCCTGAATCATTTTCAAATATTGTCTACATCAGGGCAATACGTGACATGTTAATGCTTTTGTAACAGACAGCTTTTGAAAACTTTGTTGCAAAACTTATTGAGACTTTCTATATTTTGGCCTTAACCCTTTCCCTCATACTGCAATTCTGCAGCAGACGACTTCGAACGTATTTTGTCAAAACATAGAAAATCTCCATAATTGAATGGATAACCTATGACAAAAAGTGGAAAACATTGTGGCAAAAGGAGAAATTGCACGTTTTGTGCAATTTCTTCTTTTGTCACTATGTTTTCAAAAAGCCGTCGGCTGCAGAGGCGTCAGAAAGCGTCTATATGAGGGAAAGGGTTAATGTTTTCAAAGTCGTCTATTGCAGATTTGTGGTATGTTGGAAAGGGTTAAACGTCCAAACCAACTATGTTATCTTTCAGACTTGATCAATGAGTCTATAGAAGGTCCATATTACACCCACCTTGGTTCTGGCAGGAGTGTGGAAGCTATTCGTCAGACACTAGAGAAAAGGTTAGTATGATTATACCACCAGTACTATTACTACTAGTAGTAGTTAACTGTTATAATAAATTAGTTTGTCTGTGCAATAGATACAAGTTGGCATTTCTAATCAGTGTATATTCAGATCAGCCTTTACATCTGCTCTGTCTTATCATAATCTACACAAGTTAACCAAAGCTTCTAACAAGATTATGTAAGTAATATATATGTAAATTGTGTAGATATTAAACAGACTGCAGATGCACAGACTGATCTGGATCTTCATTGTTCTCGAAAGCAATTGTGTACCTTTACACACAGACAGCCTCATATAATGATAATAATTATTCATTTAAAAAAGATTAATAAATCTTTCCACAAAACCCGGGAACTTTAATTTGATGATGGTGGGGATAAATGAAATCATTTCTTTATTGATCACTTTCTTTTTATGTACCCAGAATTAAGGCTTCAGGTGCATGAAAAACTTGCTCTGTTTGTCTATGGCAAAGCTATTCATATTGCCTGGCCAGAGTTACTGACCCTTCAGAGATATGACTTATTTTTGACAAGACCTTTCTAATGATTTTGAAATGTTTGATCATGTGACATTGACCTTTGGCCTTCTTTGAAGGAATACATGTTATTAGTTGCTAGCCTGGTTTAACAAAACTCTTTAGTTTGTTTATTGTTTATAGTTGTCTTTTTCTAATTGCAGAACTGGGACTGAAGGTCCAGCTATTAGGATAGAAAAACTGCGATACTCTGGAAAAGAAGGCAAAAGCTCTCAGGGATGTCCAATTGCAAAATGGGTTTGTGTTCTTTGCTCATTCTAAGACGACAATAATATATTAGTTTGGTAAAGGTGTTGCCTGTGCATGAGCAGTTAGTGGCAAAGTCGTAATGGTGGATTTTCGACCCGAAGATTTGGTGCAGTTGTCTATTCTGATTTATTTCAATTTGTTAGCTAATCCCAAGATATCATGTACTTTGCCAATTTGAAGGAAGATCATGTTAATCCTTTGTTTTTCTTTTGAAGATGCTTGAAGGATTTCATTTTGGATGAAAAATTGGGAAAGAGAAAAAGATAGCGTTACCAATTTCTCAATTTTTATACATGTACATGTTTAAAAGTCACTTCCTGCAAATTTGGATATTAAAAATGACGACACTATGCAATAAAAGATTGTTTCTCTCAGCAGTGAAAAGGGCTACTCTAGTTTTAAGCTAAGCTACTTAACCTTTTCACACATACATATGCATTTTCATATATTTGCTGCAGACAACTTTAACAGTCTGGCAATAGGTGAAATTGCTCATTTGCCACAATATTTAATGATAAAACTTTCCTTTATAGAGATTTTCCATATGTTTCATTATGTTTCTAAATTCATCTGCTGCAGATATGTGTCATGTGGAAAGGAGTTAATGAAACAAGGTAAATTGTTCTCTCTTTTATACCATGTGGAAAGGAATTAATGAAATGAGGTAAATTGTTCTCTCTTTTATACAGATAATAAGACGATCTTCGGCAGAAGAGAAATACCTGGCATTAGTGCGACAAAGACCTGGACATTTCTGTGACACAGCCTGGTTGATTATAGGACTAGTGGCCTGGGAGGGTGTTCCTACCAAGGAGGCAGATGAACTCTATAGCTATCTCACACATACTCTACCAGATAATGGCTTCGAGACTGAACGTCGATGTGGCATGAATGACAGGTAAACTGTTCAACCCTTTCCCTCATATAGACGCTTTCTGACGCCTCTGCAGCAGACAGCTTTTTGAAAACATAGTGACAAAAGAAGAAATTGCACAACACGTGCAATTTCTCCTTTTGACACAATGTTTTCCACTTTTAGTCATAGGTTATCCATTCAATTATAGAGATTTTCCATTTTTTGACAAAATATGTTCAAAGTCGGCTGCTGCAGAATTGTCGTATGAGGGAAAGGGTTAAACCCTTTCCCACATGCAGCGAATCTGCAGCAGATGACTTTGTATACATCTGGACGAAAAAATAGAAAACATCTACATAAACTGAAGTACATGTATGATTATTAAATAGAGTTGAAAACATTGTAACAGAAGCTGTCTACTGCAGATGCGTCAAAATGCGTCTGCAGAAGGGAAAGCGTTAACTGATATGATCCTATTATACTTGCCTTTTTCTAAAAATCTGAAGAAAAAGAAGAAGAAAAACTTCAGGCAAAATCGAGAAATTGCTTACTATAAGCCATTTCTTTATTTTCACTGTTTATCAACTATGTTAAATAATAACTGTTATTTATATAGATTGTTCATGTGTAGGAAAGTTTTAATTAATTGTTATATATAAATGACCACATCTACAAAGTCATTTAAACGAAGCAATAAGAATCCTTTAGAAATATGTGTATGGCTGAAAAGCAAATTACTAAAACCATTAGCTGATATGCCATGTAGCACATTTCCGTATTACTTATAAGAGTAATCTGGAGAAAACATTGAAAAATCTTAATGAATCGGATGACAATCAACATGTTATCTGATAGTAATTTAAATGATGAACAAATTAGTATAAATATTGTTTAGCAAATTCTCCCTCATTCATCCACAATGTTTTCACAAATTATTTGATACAGATTTGTCAAATGTCATCTAAACATCTACTTGATAACGCTTAACCCTTTCCCTCATACGGCAATTCTGCAGCAGACGACTTTGAACATATTTTGTAAAAAAGTAGAAAATCTCTATAATTGAATGGATAACCTATGACTAAAAGTTGAAAACATTGTGGCAAAAAGAGAAATTGCACATTTTGTGCAATTTCTTCTTTTGTCACTGTTTTCAAATAGCCGTCTGCTGCAGAGGCATCAGAAAGCTACTATATGAGGGAAAGGGTTAACAATGTCATTTGTTGAAATGATATTTTGGGAAAGGGTTATGAACGGCTTTTTGAAAAAACATAGTGACAAAAGAAGAAATTGCACAAAACGTGCAATTTCTCCTTTTTGCCACAATGTTTTCCACTTTTTGTCATAGGTTATGCATTCAATTATAGAGATTTTCCATTTTTTGACAAAATATGTTCAAAGTCGTCTGCTGCAAATTAGTTGTATGTGGGAAAGGGTTAAAAAACATTTGTTTGATAGAAATGAACTTTTCCTTGTCAGTTGTAAGCAAATTTTGAAAAATTGGATGGGAAAAGGAGAATTTGTTAAATCGACCATGTCTATTATATATAAAGGAAGTATACATTTACAGCCATCACCTGCACATCTAAATTCTGACAATTCCAAACAATGTGTAAAGAAAAAATGTTATGACCTAAGAATGGAAATATAATAACAATACATACAGCTGAAAACAATGTGGGAAATAGATGAAATTGCTCATTTTGAGCCATTTCCTATTTCATACAATATTTTCAATGCATCTGAAGCAGGGGCATTTCATATTTTACTGATTTGGTATAAAGGGATAATGTGGAAAAATTCTGAATGTTAAAACTGAATATGAGGTTTATATGTTTGATTATATAGGAAAACTTGTGCCTGTCAGGGTATAGACTTGAAGAGCCGTGGGGCATCATTTTCCTTTGGTTGTTCGTGGAGTATGTATTTCAATGGATGCAAATTTGCAAGGAGTCAGGTGGCAAGAAAATTCAGACTCAAAAATGCCTCCCAGGTAAGTAATGCCATCATCCTATCTAAATCTCAGAGAATTTTGTCATTGGGTAGCAATTTTAAATTTCAACTCCAAAAACCATCTAACCAAAACACTCGGGGATAGTCTAAAAATGAAGAGTTGCTTAGACTCTCAAAACAATAGGCCTATCATATGTAGTTAAGGAGCAATTGTGTGTGATTTGGCAGGAACTAGTCAACTAGATAAATGACAATACTCAAGATCGCCTGATTTTTTCAGACAAAAAATCATTAATTAAATGGAAAAAAACCTTCTGTAAACTTTAGGACTTATATACAGCAGACGACTTTTGAATGCATTGTGATAAAAAGTTACTGCTAATCAATTTCACCTTTTGCAACAATATTTTTAACTATATTCAGTAATTATCTTTTCATTTATAGAAACTTTTCATATTTTTGTCGAGATGATTTTAAAGTTGTCTGCTGCAGAATTGTTGAATGTGGAAAGGGTTAACACTTTCTGGAATTTATAATCAAATAATTCTTCAATGAACCTTTCATTTTAATCTCAGTTTTTAAGTTTCAATAAATTGAGTAAAACATAAAATATGTCCCAATTAATATGCAGATAAATCAAACTGTATTATTTACGCAGGAGCCGATGTTAGAAGAAAGGTTGCAGCAGCTAGCCACAGACCTTACTCCTCTCTACAAACAATGTGCGCCCCAGGCTCATTATAACCAGGTAATAATCATTTCAAACAGTCTGAAAATGGACTCTACTTTAGATTTATTCCTTTATAGCCATTTGGATGTGTGCGTTGTCCGATTAACAATTAAATGAATCCAAACTACCAGTAATTACCTAGCTGCAGACAGGTTTATAGTAGACCCATACATTGTTAACATAATGCTAATTGACACTCGGCAGGCACAAAGGTAAGATCTACGTTCCTGCTCTTGGTAAGGGTACCGAATGTGTCAAAAGTAAAGCATCTGGTGTGTAATCAAGTATTTGAATGTGGTTTTGTCTAGATATTGACATATAGAATAGTATTTATCTATTAAATTGACAAATGTTTGGTTTTCTGGAATCTGCTATGCAGTTTTCTGTTGCAATTTCAACTTAATGTTGCCAATCAAAATGCTATTTACCATCATATCTGTTAAATTATTTCTCAAACATGATATTTGCTCCAAAGCTTTCGAAAATTAGTTTTATCAGTTAAATACTTTTCTTGATACAGGAGACATTTAATGCAATTGCTGTGGGTGTTTTTTGAAAACATTGTTTGCAAGAAGATATTATCAAAATGGTAGATTTCACTATTTTCCATTCTGTTTTCATCACTCAATCAAAATAATTCTTCCACTTTCCAAATTCTTTAATTACAAAACAGACAACCGTAAAAATGTCAAATCACGTTAACGGTTTATTGTTTAACTACAAGTAATTAATATATGTGTAACTTTTCAGTGCTATTTGTCTAAGAAGGGGAGTGACTGTCGTCTAGGTGTAGATGAACCAGGGCCTTTTTCTGGGGTGACTGCCTGTGCTGATTTCTGTGCTCATGCTCATAAAGATATACACAATATGAATAACGGAAGTACAGTGGTAAGTTCTAGAGGCCAAAAATTATGTATAATGATACAGTTTACGCTGGTTTGTAACTAGACTCTTCTGCAGCAGATAGTTGAAAGCATTGCACAAAAAGGAAATTTGATCATTGTAATTATGTCTCTTCCCCTATGTAATGGGGAGACATATTGAATTTGCTAGCATCTGTTTGTCCGTCACAAGCGTGTCTGCTCCATAACTTGTGATCCACATGAAGGATTTTGAAATAACTTGCTACAAATGTTCACCATTTTGATCTGATATGCAGAGCACATGTTAAAACCAGCTTACTTAAAGGTCAAGGTCACACATAGAGGTCAAAGGGCATATTCTCCATTTCATGTCCGCTCTATAGCTGTTGAACCAATTGAAGGACTTTGAATAAACTCACCACATATGTTCACAATATTGAGACAATGTGCAAAGTGCATGTTACAACCATTGCAACTATTAACCCTTTCTCACATACAACAAAATCTGGCAGACGAGTTTGAAAACATCCCTGCAAAAATAGGGAATATACCTTAAACTAACAGTATAGTCATTGCATAGAGTTGAAAACATTGTGGCAAAGTTGTATGCTGCAGAGACGTCGGAAAGCATATGTATGCAGGAAAGGAATAAACAATATATGTCTGTGGATTAAGCACATGAGACTGGAATACATATTGCCATCTGTGTTCATTTCAATATCACAATATCATTAAAACCAGTCTTAAACTTGGCTTGCTGGTATATAGATCTGATGACTGCCTCATAAATCTCAGATTGACCTTTACACCAGCCAGTATAACCTAAGGGAGATAACACTTATAAATTAAGGACATAAAAATGTAGTGATTTTCTGGTGTTCCTATTGCATAGAACAGTGTTGGTTGTATCATGTGAGTTCACTGAGCAAGAACAAGAACCTAATCTGGAATATTTAAGTGTAAAGGTTCAATTTGAGACAACGTTTTATGCGGTGTTGTCATTCCAATATACATACATCAAAGATTTTAGGTCTGATTTTACTGATATTGTGTATATGCATTATTCAAAATTTCTCTATTTTCAGGTTGTTACCTTAACAAAACACAGAGGTTTGTCAAAACCGGATGATGAACAACTTCATGTCCTGCCTTTATATGTCCTAGAACCTACAGATGAGACGGGAAGCTTTGATGCCCAGTATGACAAAATTCAAAATGGGGCAATAGAGGTACTTCACCATTATCCTCTTGAAGCCCGGCTACGATCTCACCCACTAGAATCCAGTAAAAAGCGTCGGATGAAAAAGAAAAACTTAGGGAAAGCAAAGGGCAGTCCAAGCAAGGGTTTCTCTTCACCATGGAATGGATCTACATCATCAAATCAGTCCACTCCAAATAAATTCAATCAGATGAAAGACAATTCATTTCTACATTCTCAAGATTCCAGTCAGTCATTTTCCAGTCAGGCAGGATCTGTTGGTGGGACGCCAATAAAACATAACTTGCATCCTAATGGGACACCAATAAAACATAACTTGTATCCAAATGAGACACCAATAAAACATAGCTTGCATCCTAACCAAACAGCAATAAAAAATAACTTGCATCCCAATGAGATGCCAATAAAACATAACTCGCATCCTAACGGGACACCAATATATCATAACTTGCATCCTAATGAGACACCAGTAAAACAAAACTCATATCCTAATGGGGCACCAATAAAAAATAACTCGCATCTTAATGCAACACTAATAAAACATAACTCACATCCTAATGAAACACCAATGAAACATAACTGGCATCCTAATGAGACACCAATAAAACATAATTTTCATCCTAATGAGACAACAATAAAACATAATTTGCATCCTAATGAGACACCAGTAAAACATAACTGGCATCCTAATGAGACACCAGTAAAACATAACTGGCATCCTAATGAGACACCAGTAAATCATAACTGGCATCCTAATGAGACACCAATAAAACATAATTTGCATCCTAATGAGACACCAGTAAAACATAACTGGCATCCTAATGAGACACCAGTAAAACATAATTTGCATCCTAATGAGACATCAATAAAACATAATTTGCATCCTAATGAGACACCAGTAAAACATAACTGGCATCCTAATGAGACATCAGTAAAACATAACTGGCATCCTAATGAGACACCAGAAAAACATAATTTGCATCCTAATGAGACAACAATAAAACATAACTTGCATCCTAATGAGACACCAGTAAAACATAACTGGCATCCTAATGAGACGCCAGTAAAACATAACTTGCATCCTAATGAGACACCAGTAAAACATAACTTGCATCCTAATGAGACATCAATAAAACATAACTTGCATCCTAATGAGACACCAATAAAACATAACTTACATCCTAATGAGACACCAGTAAAACATAACTTACATCCTAATGAGACACCAGTAAAACATAATTTGTATTCTGACGCAACACCAATAAAACATAGCTTGCATCCTAAAGATCCTACAGATGGGACACCAATAAAACGTAACTTCCAACCTAATGGAGTCACTGATCTCAAACCAAAGGGACATGAGTCAATTCATCCTGACTTTGAAGGACTGTATGACAAATTCTGTGATTACTTTGAAGCTACAGGTTCGTTCCCACCACCAGCGTTTATGGCCCAGTATGCAAGAGCTAAACAAATGTTAATGAATGCTGGAGCATCAAGTGATGTACAGAACCCAGCACAAAAGCCGGATAACATTTTGTCAGAAACTGGCAGTGGGAATAATGGTCAATCAGGAATAGCGACTCAGTTAAATGTGCCTCATTCAGGAACGGATGTACATCCATCTGTTCCCAATGCTGGAATAGATTCTCAGCCTCATATACCTCATGCAGGGACAGAAAGTCAGGACCTAGGATCTCATCAAAAGCATACAGACATAAGGCAAACCCATGGTGATAGTATGGTTGAAAGGCAGCAAATTAAATTCAACAATGTGCAAAGACCTGATGATCTACAACATAAAGAATCAGGGCCTTTAACAGCAAATCGTGAACCTAAAGACAACCCTAGGTTTACTGAAAGGTCACAAATAAATTCCCATCTCAATAACTTTGGAAAAGATCTCATCACCAATATTCAATCACATCAATATCCAACTTCTGAGATACCCAATTCAATGATGGACACCAGTGTTTGGGACAAATCTGTCAAACCTAAATATAATAACCAGCAGGAAGGTTCCTTATTTGTGCCTGAAGAACGCAACATTCAGTCAGTTAAATATGCAAGTCCATTTCAACATCCATCAGATCACTCGATCAATGTCACAAATCCAATTAAGGAAAACTCTGGTTTTCAACCATCAGCAAATCATGGGAATAGTAGTACACACTTACCTTTCTCAAATCAAGGAAGAGTTGACGCTTCATATTCAGATAATATACAACCAAATGGCAGCTCTCATTCAGTTCAACATCAAGAAAACTCTATGTATTTGTCACAACATGAAGGCAAAAACACTCAAAACTCATTACCACACCAGGGACACAATGATCAACATTCAGCAATACTTCAAGATATCAATCAAACCACTGGAACCTATCATGGAAATAACCAAGAAAACTCATCACTTCACCAAAGCAATATAGTG
Organism: Serripes groenlandicus; assembly: GCA_031761405.1. NCBI lineage: Eukaryota > Metazoa > Mollusca > Bivalvia > Cardiida > Cardiidae > Serripes > Serripes groenlandicus. The sequence continues at coordinate 97,316,189 of JASEVX010000004.1, forward strand.
CTACCACCACATAACAGTATGCAACATTCATTACCACATCAAGATAACAGAATGCAATCATCAACCCCCCAAGTTGACTTGCCTTTCCAATCATCAGAACAGCATGACCGTACACCATCTGGTTTCAGTAGATCTACTCAAGAAGGCAGCATTGACAGACTCCAAACCTCAGCCATGGATTTGTCATCAACTACCTCAAACTCTATGAAATATTCTGAACCAGGGTCGTTCTATTCATCACATCACATACAGGAGCCTTCATATCAGGGAGATCATGCTCACGGTTTTGTTAAAAACAATCCACAGGGACTTGGTTCAACACAGCAATCACATCTAAGTCTTTTGACAGAGACTATTAATGCTCGAACTAAGGATGCTGAACAAATGCCAAGTCCACTAAATTTAATGAGACATAATGTGAATTCAAATGACAATTCTGGACATAAAGCAGCTGATGTTAATGTGAATCATGAAACAAGTAAGCCTGGTGAAAATTTCCGCAGTCCAGCTGATAATGTATATAAAATGGGTGGAGTCCGGGCAACAATACCTCAACTTTCTAATGGTCAGTATACTGGCCAGAACCCTTCATACACACAGTTTAACAACAGAGCTGATGATCAAAATCAGGTCAAAGCAAATGATGGACACCATAATGTAAATTATTCACAATCTGTTAATCATACAAATTCACAAGGTAAAGGTCATACAGATTCAGAACGTAGTGACTATCACAATTTTCATGCCAATGAACAGAGAAGAAGCCAATTGTCCTGGAATATGTTTAATTACAATTCCCAGAAACTTCCTAGTCATAATAACAACAGTGCAATGTCAAATGGCCAGTCGTCAAATCCGGATCAATCTGTGGAAAATTCTCTTGATCCTGATATTGTAAAGTGTGAAATGGAATATAACGAAGAAGCATTCCGTGATCCCAATTTAGGGGGTGTTGCTGTTGCCTTGTGTCATGGAGCTGTTCTGTTTGAAGTAGCAAAACGTGAGCTTCATGCTACAACGGGACTCAAAAAACCCAACCGGTTCCTTCCAACAAGGGTTAGTTTAGTTTTCTATCAGCACAAAAGTTTAAACAATGAAAGGCATGGCATGTACGCGTTTAAAAAGAAGCAAGACAATATGAAACTTGAAAGGATTGCAAAGATGATGGAAGAGAGGGGTTATGTAGATATGGAAGAGATCGATAATAGTTTTAAAGGGGGTAAAAAACGTAAAGTGGAACCTACTTCTGAAGAGAGGTCTGTAGAACATAAAGATTATGATATCACCAAGACTTCTGCCAGTAACTATAAGTACATGTTAGAGTGCAATGCTAAAAGGCAGGAGTCTGTCACAACAAGTTCATTCTTAACAAACTGGGTGAAGCCCCAACCTATGGTCACAGGGCCTTATCAGAAGTGGGTGTGAATTTAATATTTATTTACCATTTCTTACATTCAACAAATCTGCAGCAGACCACCTTGAAAATATCTTGTCAAAAATATAGAAAATATCTTATGAATTAAAGTTGAAGTTCATAAATAAAGTTGAAAACTTTGTGGGAAAAGAAGATATTGCTCATTATGAGATATTTTTCCTTTTTATCATGTTATTCAGACACTGATTTTTTCCTTAACATCTACAAAAAAAAAATGGTTCATAATGAGTAATTTCTCCTTTTGCCACAATATTTTTGTCTTTTGTAAGATGTTTTCGGAGTGGTTTGGTACAGATTTGTTTTATGTATAAATTGTTTAAAAGTGGTTTAAGTATGTGTATTTATTGACCGTTGTTGTGCTTATTGTTAAAGAATTGTTATATACTGTTGTTGCGATATATATAATGAACTTGTTGTATTTTAGAATTTAAGATAGTAGATGTTTTTAACACTAATTTAGCTCACCTTAGGTGACTTTTTGTGATCACTTACTGTCCTCTGTTCACATTTTCCTACAAACGACTTCTTCTCCTAAACCAATGAACCAATTTCAAAAAGGAATGTTCATTAGGTGGTCCTGATCAGAAAAAGGAGGAAATGACAAAAGTAATTTCACAGGAATGTTCCTTAGGTGGTCCTGTTTCAAAATGTATTCAAAAACTTCAATTCAATGCAGAACTTTGGTTGCTGCAGCATCAGAAAAGGGAAGAATTACAAAACTATATTTTTGTCCAAAAGTATAGGACAGATTTGAAAATTATTTTTCACAAATATTCCTTGGGTTACACTCTACAAAGATTGTTAAAATTATTTTGATCCATTAAAACCAGGCCGCCAGGGGGTGGAGCTTGTTTTTTTTTATATGTATATATAGTGAAAACTTACAAAATCTTGTTGTCTAAAAGTATTGGCCTCATTTAAAAAAAAAAATGCCACAAATGTTCTTTGGGTGTTGAAATTATTAGGATCCTTTGATAAATATGACCACATATCATTGCTTGTATTGTATATGGTAAAGTCTTCTTGTAAAAACACAAAACACCTGATTTTAAAATAATTTGGCACACATGTTCCTTGGGTGACCCTCTACCAAGACATTGAAATTATTACAATCCATTGATAAATATGACCACAAGGGGACATTGCTTGTTTGTCTTGTATGCATTTTCTAAGAACATTGAAAACTGATTTCTATTCAATCAGGTGAGCAATTTAGAACCATCATGGTCCTCATGTTTTCATATAGCCATTTTATACTAGAGAATACTTTAAGGAATTGAGAGTAGTTTTAGCTAAGGATTGCTTTACATGAGCTTAAATTAATTTTACTTGTTTCAAGCTGAAAATTTAGAAAATATTTTATTAACCCTTTCCAACAAATGTGCAGCAATTCACTTTGCAAATTTAAAAATATGGAATATTTCTTTTAAAGAAGGTATGGTTATTGAAGAGAGTTGAAAACGTGTCTTCTACAGAGGCATTAGAAAACGTCTTTATGTGGGAAAGGGTTAAGAAGTGCTATTATTACATTCATATTAAGACAAACATTTGTTTAGCTCTTCTGGGAACAAAGTGCTTAAGGTGAGCTGTTGTAATCACCTTGTGACTGGAGTCAACAAAATTCATCTTAACCCTTTCCCTCATACGACAATTCTGCAGCAGACGACTGAACATATTTTGTCAAAAATAGAAAATCTCTATAACAGAATGAATAATTGGAAACATTGTGGCAAAAGGAGAAATTGCTTGTTTTTATCAATTTCTTCTTTTGTCACTATGTTTTCAAAAAAGCCGACTGCTGCAAAAGCGTCTATATGAGGGTTAAACCTTTAGGTAATTTGCATCCAAACTTTCACAGGTACATTCCTTTGGTAGTGCTCTCTGAAAGTTGTTAAAGGATTTGAATTCTATGTTGTTCCAAAACATTGCATTCTGAATTTAAAGTTAACATTGGCCCCAGCAACAAATCGGACCTAATACAAAAACTAAAAATCATTTCAAGATAATTATAGAGACTAGTTGTCAGTTTTGGTGTAAGATCGAGCTACATTTTCACTAAGTGAATGAATAGAAATATATCGCAGTCTTACATTTTAACCCTTTCCCACATAAAGCAAAACTGCAACAGACGACTTTGAAAATGTCTACTCAAAAATATGGAAAATCTCAATATTGTATGTATAATTACTGAAAAAAGGTTGTTAACATTGTGGCAAAAGGAGGAATTGCTTGTTTTTAGCAGTTTCTCCTTTTGTAGCGATGTTTTCAAAAGTTGTCTGATGCGGATGCATCTATATGTGGGAAAGGGTTAAACAAACAATTGTTCTGTTCAGTTCATGCTTTTACTGACTGGTGACATGTTAACCCTTTCCCTCATATAGACGCTTTCTGACGCCTCTGCAGCAGACAGCTTTTTGAAAACATAGTGACAAAAGAAGAAGTTGCTCAAAACAAGCAATTTCTCCTTTTGCCACAATGTTTTCCACTTTTAGTCATAGGTTATCCATTCAATTATAGAGATTTTCTATATTTTGACAAAATATGTTCAAAGTCATCTGCTGCAGAAATGTCATGCGAGGGAAAGGGTTAAGAGGTGGAATAACCCTTTCCCACCTGCAGATGACCTTTGATGCCTTTGCAGCAGAGGACTTATGAAAACAATGTGACAACAGGAGTAAGTGCTCATAGTGACCCATTTCTCCTTGTGTCACAATGATTTCAACTCTATTCAATAATTACACATGTATTTATAAAGGTTTTCCATATTTTACTGATATGTTTTCTAAGTCTTCTGCTGCAGATTTGCTTTGTCCGAAAGGGTTAATGACTGAGTGAAAACAATCTAATGCTCTTGCATGAAGTCTACACTGTGTTAATGAATATAGGAATATTTGTATCTAGTTAGAGAAAGTTTACAACTTGTATTAGGGATATAGTGCTAGAGACATGTTATCTTGTATTTATTCCTCAAGGCTCAGGAATTCCTATGTATTTATATTTACACACATTTTTACACATAAATCTTGAACACACACTTTTATGTCAGTTTATGTGATTTATGTATATAAAGTTCCAATATAGTTTTTACTTCTTACAAAAATTAGCAAGTAATTTTAATACTTGAGCATATTTACAAGATTCTGGTTTGACAGATGTTTAGTTTTTACATTGATATGTTTTAGCTAAACTTTTTAAATCATAGGCTGTAACCTTCGAACAGTTAGATTTATCCTTTTATACAGAATTTTTAAATATAATCGGGAATATATATCGTAGTCCTTAATTTCCCTCTTCCCACCATTTCACCAAAGTTGCCTGCTTCAAATTCACCAGAAGTCAACTGTCGCAGGGACTTGGGTTCAGATTTGATCTCAAATGGCAGATTTTTACTTTCTGTGATTATTGTATCCATTCTTATTTTTGTGATAAATCAAAACTTGTTTTAACCCTTTCCCACCATCAGGCGCATTTTGATGCAATAACAGCAGAAAGCTTTTTGAACACATAGTAACAAAGAAGAAATTGCTCAAAACTTGCAATTTCTCCTTTTGTCACCATGTTTTCAACTCTATTCAATTATCGTTCTTTCATGTAAAGGGAGTTTCCAATTCTTTTGGGAGTATGATTTCAAAGTCGTCTGCTGCAGATTGTGTTGCATGTGGGAAAGGGTTAACAAAATGCTCATGGATATCTGTTGACTTCTTTCTGACTATAAGGGAGACATTACCATGGACATGAACATGTTTCAGCTCCACTGGCAGGACCAACTTGATGGGTAGCAAAGTTGCCTAAAGCAGTGGAGAAACTTCATAGCATGCATCCTCTGTAAATCAACTACTTTATTCCCTCAAATTACATGAACTTAACACAATCTCTATACCATTGCACCAGAATGAGAAGAAAAAAAAAGACTTTAAAAATCTCCTTAAAAACTGCTGGCTAAATTTTCAATTAATTTCACAGATTATTTTCCATTGAAGTGTAACTTAACCCTTTCCCACATACAACAAATCTGCAGCAGACGACTTTGAAAACATGGTGACAAAAACCTGAAAAATCTCCATAAAAGATAGATTAATTGTTAAATAAAGTTGAAAACATTGTGGCCAAAGGAGAAATTGCTCATCATGAGCAATTTCACCTTTAGCCACAATGATTTCAAAAGTTGTCCGCTGCTATTGGGTCAGAAAGGGTGTCTGTATGTGGGAAGGGATTAATATTAAAATTTTAAAATAGCTGGTCCTACTCTGGCATAATTTCCAAGGAATGGTCTGTTTGTAAAACCTTCATTTTCTGTTGAATAGTTAAAAAGGGCATAGGCCATAGTGTGATTGGAGCATTTCAATACATGATACTCATGGGACTTATTTAGGACCATTATGGTGTTTTTGTGTTAATTTTTTCTGAGAATTTTCCTTTTCCTTTTCTTATTTAATGAGAATAAAGGAAGGGTGGCCAAATAAATGAAATTTTATTAAAATATCAATATTCACAATGACCTAAACTGTAGAAAACAAAAGAAGTTAATTTGTCAACCTAATGGACTGATCCTGGCAAATCAACTTTGGGGTGTATGCAACAAGATAAAGATCTACATAACTACATCTGTGCTATTCAATCCAAGTGTACTTTAACCCTTTCCCTCATATAGACGCTTTCTGAAGACTTTGCAGCAGCCGGCTTTTTGAAAACATAGTGACAAAAGAAAAAATTGCTCAAAACGAGCCATTTCTCCTTTTGCCACAATGTTTTCCACTTTTAGTCGTAGGTTATCCATTCAATTATAGAGATTTTCTATTTTTTGACAAAATATGTTCAAAGTCGTCTGCTGCAAAATTGATGTATGAGGGAAAGGGTTAACTGTATGTCAGACGTTTCTTGAAAGTTTGTGTGACTGAATGACAAACAGTCTAAATTCAGGATCAGGCTGTGTATGGTGATCTTTAACTATCCTGTATCTGAATTCCCCAAAGGTTTGATGGACTGAAACATTGTTTGAATGTTATTTAATACTTTATTTAATGCTATTGCTATGTCTTAATTTATGAAGACCTCTTTCATGATAGTTATTGAATTTTTAGTGCGTTTATGTTCTTTGTTTTAGTTCTGTTTATTGTTTAATTTTATTTTTTTTGTAGGCTTTATTGTTCTGTTTAATATTTTTGATAAACATAATTTATAATTATTTGTATGGTAATTATGTAAATGATATTTTGTAAATAAGCAGGAATTGTAAATAATTAAATATATATTTTGTGGATAGACATTCGTATATGATAGTTAGTTGCCTAATGACTGTAAAATTAACCCTTTCCATCATACGACAATTCTGCAGCAGACGACTTTGAACATATTTTTCAAAAAATGGAAAATCTCTATAATTGAATGGATAACCTATGACAAAAAGTGGAAAACATTATGGCAAAAGGAGAAATTGCTCGTTTTGAGCAATTTCTTCTTTTGTCACACTGTTTTCAAAAAGCCATCTGCTGCAGAGGCGTCAGAAAGCGTCTATATGAGGGAAAGGGTTAATGTGTAAGTAACTTGTATACTAACCTGCTACAGAGGACATTGGAAAACACTGAGGCAAAACTAGGGAAAGTCTCTCCTTTTGCCACAATGTTTTCGAGAGATGTCTGCATCAGAATGCGTCTGTATGTGGGATAGGGTTAATTATTTGCCTGATGTAATATTTAACGTCGTCTGTTTCAAACCTATTCTTGAACAAAGGTAAAATCTGGAAAATTTAAGCATGCGTTTTTATGCAGGGTTAACAGTGTAGGAAAAGGAGAAAATGCTCTTTGTGAGTAATTTCTTTATTTTCCATGATGTTTTTAAAAGTCGTCTGCTGCAGAGGTGTCAATGCCATCTGTATCGGGGAAGGGTTATAAAAGCATGACATCACAAGTTTATTGAGTTTGGAAGTTTAAACATGCATATCGGCTAATGAGTTAAAAGTGTGTGAATGCCATAGTATTTGGTGGACCACCCTAGAGATCACAGAGATTCAAATCAGCACACACTAAACATCATTATACTTTTGTTTTACTGTACTAAAATCCCTGTGGTCTTAAACGGCTACCATGCATCGTTCGTGGGGTGATCTTGTATCAAGAAGTTTTATATAGTTATCTTTTACACAGTTATCTAAAAGTGTTTTTTCTCAATCTCTGCTCAGAGCATACCTCTGAATAAATCGTATATTCAGCCATATTGTGTAGCTTTTTTTTGTTATCCCCCTGTTTAAAAAGGGAGATTGGTCCCTTGATTTGGAAATACGGAAGCATGCATCTTAACGACAAACTTTCAATAGGCAAGTCCTTCGAACATATATAAAGCATTGTGCGTCACTGGAAGAGACAAAATATCTGTATGTCTGTCTGTCTGTCTGTCTGCCCATCTGTCTAACAAACTGGATGAGCTTTCGGACTTTAGTGATTCCCTTGACGTCGTCGGCTGCGTCGTCACAAAACTTTAACCTTACCTCATAAACCTTTCAACATTGTCAAATGAAACCTGGTACACATGTTCCTAGTAACAATATGCATGTCTTTACGATGTCACTTAACTCTGGCTAATAATTATTCTGTAATGCCCCTTTTTCGACTTCGAAAAGACGAGACGAGCGCTCTTGTTTTTTTTGTGTGAGCTAAATGAAGACATTTTACAATATTAAAGGAGTTCTTCAAATAGAAGAGAGTATAGGAACGGGCCCATAGATTACCTGCATATAGTGATGGTCCAGATTAGACCTTTACCTCTTTACATGATAATTTGATTGGTGCTCTGACTAGTTGAAAAAGCCCTCCCTGTACAGCCGTGCTAAAGGATCCAAGTGGATACTGCTTATTGCTTAACACAAGTTTATTGAAACCAATTATGACATATTTGCGAAGATTGCAGAGCCCGAGCAAACTGTGTGGGCTGATTTGGATATACACTGATCATAAATGCCTTGCGGTTGGTTATCGCAGAGGGACACTTATTTGGTATGTTCAGTCTTCAAATGCTACTAGACGGATTTCTCTCTTCCTGTTGTAGTGGTTAGAACGTCAGTCTTGTGAGAGGGGCATGCTAACGATTTAACAAATGGTAGTAGCGGCTACAGGACTGTTGGGATATTATTACGACTGATGCATCGGTATCAGATAAATAAAACTGGCAGTACTGGTATATTCCGCGATATTACGTAAATAATACTGGAAGTACTGGTAAATGCCGCGATATTACGTAAATAATACTGAAAGTTCTGGCGGTATTACGTAAAGAAAGTTCTGGTAAATGCAGAGATTTTAAGTAAATAATATTGGAAGAACTGATAAATGCCGCGATATTACGTAAATAATACTGGCAGTACTGGTAAATGCCGCGATATAACGTAAATAATACTGGAAGTACTGGTAAATGCCGCTATATTACGTAAATAATACTGGCAGTACTGGTAAATGCCGCGATATTACGTAAATAATACTGACGGAAATACTGGAGTAATGTAAAATGCACTGATACAGACAACTTCTGACTCGGTTCTTAGTTCGATGGCAAAACACAAAGCGGTTTTATATCGCCTGTAATGGCAGGGTGACACATACGGATCACTCCGTCGTCTGTCGATCGCCTCAGTGGTGACGTGGTAGAGCCTCCGCTTCCGGTACGGGAGGTCGCGGGTTTGATCCCTGGCCGGGTCATACAAAGGCTGGAAGTAATGGCTGCCTTCCATGGCGCTCAGGGTTACGGGGTTAGCATTACGACTGGCTTGTTGGCTGGTGTCTGGATAAAAGGACCACTAGTACTGGTAAATTACCAAGGATATTCCTTGATATAACCGAAACAATGTTGAAAGTGGCGTAAACATCAAACAATCTAACCAAATACTTATAAATGGTTATAATGGCTGCCTTCCTTGGTGCGGGGGTAGCATTACGACTGACTGGCTGGTGTAAGGATAAATGGAATAGTATTACTGATAATTTACAGAGAACGCCGTGATATAACTGAACAATTGTTGAAAGTGGCGTAAAGTACTTAACAATCAATTAATCATCCGCCATATACCCGTTACACTTTCACTAACTGACTTATTGGCAGACAACGAATGTATTCTTTTGACTATGCGTAGCAAGATTTAGTCTCAACCAGCAGAGAAGAGATATATTGACTCGCTGTTGCATCTGTGTCCGCCCAAGTGATCACCGTTTTAGAAAGAACTCACGCCGTGGCTACAAGCAACCATGCATTCAATGAAATTGTATGGTGTCAAACGGTCGCCAATCCACCAATCAAAGTACAGCTTGTTCACCTTTGGTACACAAAATGAGTTACCAAATTGTTATAGTGCTCCAGGAAAACCAACCGGAGGGGACTTTATTGTTACCCTTCGTTGTGCCATACTTCGGAAAGTATTATAAATATATTCATCAAACTTGGTGTGTGCATAGAGGACAGTTGGATTACACACGTCGTCAAAATATGTAGTTTGTTTGAAGGTCAAATATAAAGACGTGGGTAGGTCATTTCTGTATACCATGCAACATTTATATAACTTGTTTGACGTATACTGCTTCGCAATCTATGCATATTCCGATTTGACTGCGGGTACATGGATTAATCCTAATATATACAGGTTGCAATGCTGGTTGTCCATGAGCGCGGTATTTACAGAGTTGTATATGAACTAGTGTATAGCTCTCGGTGATTTTATTTCCTGCTGAAATAGGTACAAATGAACGTGTTGATCTTATGGTATTTATGATGAAACAATAACAGTAACACATGACACACATGTGATATTTCAAATCGTCGTGTCTCTGGTCGTCTGTGATATATATTCAAAGAAGTGTAAAATATCAGATGAGTATAACCACACACTACCATGTGTTCAGGGGCTGTTAATTATTCTAAAAGAAATGCAATTTTAACATTTTCCCTCATACGACAATTCTGCAGCAGACGACTTTGAACGTATATTGTCCAAACATAGAAAATCTGGAAAACATTGTGGCAAAAGGAGAAATTGCACGTTTTGTGCAATTTCTTCTTTTGTCACTATGTTTTTAAAAAGCCGTCTGCTGAAGGGGCGTCATAAAGCGTCTACTTGAGGGAAAGGGTTAAAGAAAGCGGCTGAAATATGATTTTGATCTCCTGGTATAATTTAGTCATCAATAAAATATTTCTTGTTTCAAATGACAGTATTCTGGTTCCAAATATTGCCTTTGTGTGTAACTGGAAATTCGACGAAAAGTGAAACCTGGGAACTGCTAAAAGAAAGCCTTGTATATTCAGTACTGAGGTGAACCATTCAGTACATAGCAAAAGTGTTTAACCCTGGCATGCTAAGGTCAATTTGACATTGAACCAATACACACAATCTGACCCAAGACCGCTAAAAAAGGTTTAACCTACATATTAGCAATGGCACGTGTTACTAAAATGTCATTTAGCCCAAATACAAAATACATATCTGCAGCAGTCTGCTTTGAAAACATGTTGGCAGCATATGGATGATATCTTTTAAATGAAAAGATGAAAAACATTGTGGCAAAAGGAGAAATAACTCGTAAAGCGGATAGGAATTGTTCTATTCTTAGAAATATTGACATTGGCCTTAATCCGCGCTCTCTTCCTGCTGACACATAGTGAGGCCATGATTGACATGTCGGGCAAGTTACAGAACAGACACAAACTTCAAATGCAAGTTTCAGTTTCCAGAAACAAGCTGGTACTTGCGAGGATATGGTTGACACGTCTGCTATATTATTAGAAATTCTAACGATACACAGAGAGGTAATGGACCGAATACGAATAATAAACAAGCTTTCCCTTTTTGTAAGTGACCTTTACCTTGATATGACATCCCGGTTCTTTCACGCGAAACAGTGTAAAGTCATTTCTTCTAAAAGAAATATGAAATTCAACCGATGAACAAAGACCTCACACGAATTATTGCAGCCCGAACGACTATCCAACCGCCGACACATCCCAAACTTATAACCTTAATGGAATATGGAATACGTGCATTTGCAAACAGATTTATGTAGTTTCGATGCTGAGTTGAACACATTTTTCGAACAGGCGGAAAGACTCCCTTTACTGCAACGCTTTCAAAAACGCCAATAGTAGTCTGTATCAGGGGAATGGTTAATTAAACAGCACTGCCCTCGACTCTGTGATTGAACTTCTGATCTGATTGAATTATCTGTATATCATTAAAACCATAGCAGGTTTGTTTATATACATTCAGGGTTCCTATGCATTTCCCCGTACAGCAAGAGTTATGAGGAAAATAAAATGCACCAGGAATGTCATAACAAGGAATAAAACAAGAAACAGTTTGTCCAAACATAACGCTAAATTTTGCCAGTTATTTGGTCCGCTCGTATGCACCGCTCTTTGTTTTTTAACGGAATACACAGACTCTCCAGATTTCGGACGAACTTTATTCCTTCTTAAATGATCATTCACGGGAGGTAACTTCTCCAATGTATCGCGAGGAGCCGCTGTCAGATGAGATCCGCCATTTTGGATTGGCGTTAACTGTTTCGGATGTTCTGTAGTGTTGCTATTTTCTGGAATGCTTTCTATTGTTTTTGTTTCAAGAGCACCGTCCTTTTGGGAACCAATACATGTTATTTTACACAGGAACGTGTAGATATTAACTACTAGTTTCGACATTTGTGTGTCCGCTCTCTGATGGTGTAGCCACAACACAATAAACGTACAGAACACAGACAAGCAGGAAAGTCCCAACACCACTATGATGTAAGTCACTGAAATAAAGATAACAAAATTGCATATTTAAGCATGTCCAAGGTCATACTTAACTCTTTCTCACATACATGACATTTTTAGCAGTCGACCTTGAACGAAAATTCGCTCATTAAAGCAATTTAACCTTTCGTCAAAAAGTTTTCAAATTCGTCAGCCGCAATTGCGTCTGAACGTTGGAAAATGCTTAAAGGATGGTTGAGGTGTTTGGAAATCATAGATCGGAAGGTTTTAGGACGACATCCGAAATACGCATGTCTCACACATTTCACAATGGATGCAAGAATACCAAAACCGCTTCCTTCTTATTTCGCCTGAGTACATATTTGTTTTTAACGTCATATTGGCGTTACAGAAATATGAATTCGATCACCAAAGCCAGTCACTCGCCCGTCAAAAGCTCTGTAATTATGGGCATTACGTAAACCAAATGTTCAATCTTCGTAGTGTGCGATCGCCGCCACCAATACGAATCGACTTTTCCTCAGCTAGCGGACGTTTTCGATTATAACTTTTTGACAATATGGAATGGTGTAAGGGAAAACCTGAGAATGATACGATTCATTTTCATAGCCTTACATTCACGTGATTATATTGTATTGCACACATGTGTACTGTCTTCGTTCTTAGTGTTTCAGATTGATAGATGATAGACACCACTGTCAACAGTAGGTCCATTTAAGTTATGTCACGGCGTTTCCTGGGTAATTTACAAGTACTTCCGGCATCATTGATCCAAACACTTGCGCCAAGGAGGGAAGCCACTAATACCATTTTTAAAATAATTAATATAATACGACCGGGGATCGAACCGTGGTTTCTCGTCCTCGAGGTTGAGGCTCTATCCACTGGATCACCCGATGCGGTTATTTCTTCTTCTATCGATTTACCGATATTACAAAGAGAGAAAAACTGATTAAAACAGAATCAGAAACACCAGAAATTTGAACGATGCTCCAGAAAACCCAACCTTAACGTTATTATTACACCTCTGACAAAATACCTGCTTGTGTATCTATGTTTGGGATCCAAATTGTTACTGCTAAACAGATGTTTCCTGAAACCGTCCATACCTAATTGGCGAACATTGCAGAGCCAGATCAGATGCGATGGCTGATCTGGATCTTCATTGGTCGCATATGCCTAACGGTCTGTTATCGCAGAGCACCACTGATTTGTAGCAATTGAGTGGGTTCAAACTCACCTCTAACAGGCACTGTTTTAGAGACGGGAAAATATCCAACGGCGGAGGTAAAATACACAATAATGGATAGAAAGATGACCGCAGTATAGTTCACTTTCTCCCCGCTCTCGATCGGTATCATGAACACCAGCAGGCTCAATACGGACAGCATGATCAGCGGAAACAACATAGTGAGGAGGCCCACCAGGTGGGAAATTCGTGACATCGTGAAATAGAACGTGATTCTAGAGTTAACGATAGCCACTCCGCCGCTGGTTGTTGTTAGGTTGTTCAGCTCTACTTCCGTTTCTTTATCCAGTAACCATTCTGCGTTTTCTCTGAAAATCAAGCAAAATAACACTTGGACATATATAATAAATATGCAGCAAACGACTGTTAAATCTTTTTAAAATTAATAAAGTATGATCTTTTAATAGAGTTAAACATTGAGTCAAAAGGAGAATTGCTTATTATGAACAATTTCTCTGTTTGACTTTTACCATTTACCTGATATGATATTTACAAAATTATTTGATTTAAACAAAAAATGAAGAAAAATGTCTGTTAGATGAAAATGAAACACACAGAAAATTGAAAGTTATATTTTAATACAGCGTATAAAGCATGATCAGACTGTTTTGTAAAGTCGATTGCTGCTCCTGCGTCGAAAGTCGTCTACATCAGAGAGATTGTTAATCCTTTCCCACATACGACCAATATGCAGCAGACGACTTAAATATCTGGTTAAAATATAGTTCACCTCTATAAATGAAAGTTTTATTATGAGCAATTTCTCTTTTTGCCACAATGTTTTCAAAAGTCGTCTGCTGCAGAAGCATCATAACGCGTCTGTATGTGGAGAAGCGTTACACATTGTCTACGATACAGTAAAAGACATAACAATTATAAGTCCATGAATATATATGTATGTATAATTGTAATATTGAGTTGTTCATGTGTAACACACGTTTGTTCATGTTTCATTTTGTTTATGTTTGAGGCCCTCATGGAAGATTGAATTGATACATGTACTATGTTAAACAAGAAGAATTTTGATGCAAAGCATCAAAGACGCCGCGCATGGTTTTGAAGCATGACTTAAAGGAAGCAGATGCAGTTCAGTACATTTAAATAACCTGTGCAAGCAGAGAGGATGTAAATATTTCGAACAAGCAGGCAGAATGTCCCTTTATTTTAAACAAGAAGTCCAAGATATGCCTATATTGCTCACCATGCTACCATAGCATATATAAAAAGGTTACCAAAAGCAGAAAGGGTCAATATTGACGTAGGGATTAAACGTTTTATATGCTACGATCTATGTGATATTCAGCATGTGATATGTAGTCGTGAAATGACAAATTTAGTCCTGAAACCAATTGGTTTACGGTTTGCTTAACATTCACTGCAACTACAATGTGTCATACAAGTTGAAGTTTTAAATCCTCGAGCTAGATCCATTAGATAAAAAACAAGACATAGTTGCTTTAATATTAACATATATTTAGGTTTATTGCCTCTAGTGTTATAAGTTAAGTGTCACACAAGCTTTGGAAGGAGACGGGAAAGTATATTCTCCTTCCAGTTTAGCAGAAGTATGATAGCAAAAACGGGAGTATATAAACAAAAAATACGATGTTATTAATAAAAAAAAAAAGGAAAGATATTTATGATCAAGATTGAGCATTATGAAAGTTCACATGTATAGTCAAAATATAGCAAGAATTATTAAGTCTGTTTTGTTTATTTGCAACGTCACTTTAATCGTTTTGAACATGCCAATAGAAAACTAAAAAATAAACAAAAGAAAATGGTTAAGTCTGTTCGCCAAGAGCAACGAGCGAAAACCAGTTGTTACGAATCGCTCATCTCGAACGAAACATGAAAAACCGGGTACGAATCCAATGAATTTTAGAATCGGATGAAATCGTGAAAACAGCGAAGTATTCATAACGGAAGGAAGCAATGACAACTTAATTACTCTACGGGAACCGACACCTTGTCGTCTATTAAATAAGAATGACCAAAATCGCCAAGCGATGACATGCTGCATTTACAAATAATAGAACGGGTCACGTTACGGCCATGCCTATTGCGGCATAGTTGGGTTAACGTTGATTTTACAGTTTCTAGAATTATACTGTAATATGTAGTATCATCATTGATTTATAAAAGATTATACATTTATTTAAAAATCTCAATATTGTAAATAGGCAAAAACATCGCCAGAACCTTTTTGTCTGAGCTTTGATGAATCGGGTCGTAAACCAAACTATAAAAAAGCGTAGCCTAGGAAGCTAGGGGAAAGTTATTAAATACCCATTACATGTGTCTAAAGTTTTGTAATAACGGTAGAAGACATACGTATTTTGTATCTTGCTCTTTCTTAAATCATTTTATACAATTTATTTATTCATAAAGGTTTTTTTTTTTCAAACATATACCGAGTTTTTCTTAAAGATAATAATGTTGGTTGCTCCCTTTTCGATTACGTCACCCCATGGTACAAAATTAAATCCTATCCCATACTGACGCCGCCATTCCACGCGGCGTCAATGAGTGTACTCTCTAAATAAAGCCTTTATTATTATTATTATAATTATTATTATTAATAATATTATTATTATAAATACACGTACTCAAAGAATGTTAAATCCACCGTTGTCCTCAATGCTTTTAATACCACTTCTGATACGTCGTAGGACCAACTCGTCAACGTGATGTGACATTTCTGTTTGTCGAACGGGTAGAACGTCAAGTCCTGCGTACAGTGAACCTCCATTTGTCTAGCTGGTTCCCACGTGACAGTCCCGTTCACCAGCACGCGGAACTTGTGATGCTGATTGGTTATTATGTCGACGTCAGATACCCTGTGAAGGACGTTAGTTATTAGTGAATATATAGATTATATAACCCGCGTCTAGCAATTTGGGGTTTTAACACATCTCGAGGGCTTGGCGTGAAACGGTTGTAACTAAAACCCTATTTTGAAAACCCTGGTTTAGGGGCAATTTTGACTCCTTTGTAAACAATGAAAATTTAGGTGCCATTGCTCAGAACGAGCAATGTCACATAAATTTCTATTATTTACCAAGAAAAAATATTTAATGCTTATAAAGACTTTATAGCAGGTGATTAACTTTGGTAAAAAAAAACCACCAATTATAGTTACAACCGTTTCACCCCAATCCCTCGATCTGTGTACAATATGGACTCCGATGAGTCCTTGCATACACAAAGTCTCAATCCCAGTCTTTATTGTCAGCCGGTGTAATATAGATTTACGACAATGTAATTTAACTCTTTCAGCGCCGGATTGTTTAAAGTAAACTCTTCCATGTTCAAAATCTGGCGTCTCCATTTCTCATATAATTTAATTTTGGACTATTTTGATAACTAAAAGGCAAACAAGGCTGATTTCATGTGAGACAGCTCGTTACGAGCTGACTCGCCTGAATCAGTATTGTTTGCATAAACCTGAATATTGCCTTTGGCGCTGAAAGAGTTAAACCCGTTCCCACATACAGCACATCTATAGCAGATAACTTTGAATTATCTATCCAAAAATCAGGGATATTTCTTTAAATAAGAGAATACTAATTGTAAAGAGATGAAAATATCGTGGAACGGAGTACTGCTCATCATGAGCAATTATTCTTTATCACAATGTTTTCAAAAGTCGTCTGCTGCAGTAGTCTCAAAATACGTCTTTATGTTAGAAAGATGAAATGAGGCCAAATCAGAGAGACAACAAGACTCCATATCTCGTCCGATACGTTTTTTATTTAAGAAATTTGATTCCACATAAAGTAGTGATAAATAGCCTGATAATAGAGAACATATAGCTCAAAAGAAAGAGAGAGCCAGACAGTTCTTGTGTGGATTATTTATATTTGAGCGGCGCTCTGCGAAAACCGACCGTATCGTTATTATTACACGTGTAGATTAAAATGGATACTACATCTATATACTTTTAGAAGTTTCTTGAACCCCTCATTTACGTAGGTGTGTTCATTGCAAATCCCGATCATGGTGCGCGTATGCGCAGGTACATCTGGATCTACACTGTTCTCAAATGTCCTAAGGACCGGGGATTTCCGACCGTAGTCGTGGATTGGTTTGTCATTTCTGACCTCATACATATTGCTAAGGCTATTCTACTGTAAGAGGTTGTAAAAGTAATGGCAATTACTATCAAATTAAAATAAATAGAATCGATTGTTAGTCATAGCAATTCTCATAAAAGTATTAGATGCTTGTGCGACCAGATTGTGAATAGAGAAGATCCATATCAAACTTGATATTTTCGTTGGGGTACAAACCCCTTAGGTCGGTTGGTGCATGGCGTGACACATTTAATATGCAATATAGTAGGTTTGTGATTTTATTCATGTGGCAAAACTGGCTATCCTTAAATTAATGGTGACTTTCATGGTGGATTGAGTGTGCTTTGGCAATGTTCTGTTGCTTGTACAGTTCTTACAGGTAAGTCACGGTCCAAGTGTACCATCGCGGCACTATCAAGTCACGGTCCAAGTGTACCATCGCGGCACTATCAAGTCACGGTCCAAGTGTACCATCGCGGCACTATCAAGTTATTACAATTCGCGAATTACACACAGAGGATTACGGGAGGTGTAAGTTTGATGTAGATCAATATATACATACGAATTTTCAATTCTAAGTTCAGGTCTCCAAATCTCGCCTTCTTCATAATGGAGAGATGTAATTGGAAAAATACTTTCTTCCCAAGAGAGCAGTGAATCTTCCCATGCCTTGAAAGAGAAAATTAGATGATAATGATTTTGACAAAAAGTAACATGATGAACCTCGCAAAGACAAAACCGATCTTCCGGCCTTATCGACCAGCGTATATCTGAAAACAGCCTTCAAGTTCACAGCATTGGGTCTTGCTTGTTTGCCATGATGCCATAGTGTAAGCCATATTGAAGTCTCTGGCGAACGATTATCTCAAAGCACTAATTATTTAAAAATAAGTGTCTTTATCATAAATTTGCTGCTGCATTCAAAACGTCTTACTGTATGTTTTCGTTTAAAGGGACCTGATAGACCTAAAGAAGCTTAACAAAAGTGTTATGCTGATTTGAAGAGTATGGTAGATCTAAACGCCAACACCATAACATGTTATGGATTAAGATAACAAAGGAGTTAAGGGCCGTTCCTCGAGAAAACCAACAATATGGCCTCTGCGTAATGTTTCGAACCAGATCAGCCTGCTCAGTCCGCGCAGGCTAACCCGGACCGACACATTACGTCTCAGGGGGATAGAGGTATAGAGTAATGATTCCTGAAACAGAAAATCCACAGGTGGCGAAAAGTGTCTGTCAGGTTTAGCCTGCGTGGCATGCTTAGGCTAATCCGGGTCGGGTTTTTTTACGCAGAATCCACAATGTTGGTTTTCTCGCGGAACGGCTCATTTATCGAATAAAATAGCGGAAGTACTTACAACTGTAAACCATCCCACTGCACATAGTTTGTTCTCATCTGAAAGCTGAAGGAAAAAAACTACAACGTTCAATTTATCAAATATTCCTGTTCTTTGTCAATGCATTCACTGTTTTTATAATATATACTTGTTGTTTATTACAAACCTGAATATGCGTAGGTTTCGAGCCGTTTGATGTAGAATGTCTTTATTCAGAATGAATATTAAAACACGTTTGGCTGAGCATGATAGTAGGAGAAGAAGAAGAAAACATACTTAAGAATTAGTCTTTAATGTTCAAACTATCAAGCTAGCTTGCACAGCCCCGATGGACATTTTAAAATCGCTCCAGTGGTAGACAGTGGCGCAGTGATAGAGTCAATGTACTGAAGTCATGGTTTGAGCCGGTTATGACTTTGGGATTATTACACACAATAGCGCGAGTCTCCAGAGAGTAGACATGGAGCGTGATTAAAATAAGCTGACAGATTTTTTCGCAATCGATGTAAAATAAAATAAGTTTAAATTGAATAACTCGTATATACAAGTTATTTCATAGGAAACGATATTCTGCTTGTAAACTATAATATAAGGAAAAACTAGCCTCACCTATTAGCGTACATAGGGGAACTAGCCCCGCCTATAAGTGTACATAGGGGAACCAGCTCCACCTATTAGCGTACATAGGGGAACTAGCCCCGCATATTAGTGTACATAGGGGAACTAGCTCCACCTATTAGCGTACACAGGGGAACTAGCTCCACACATTAGCGTACATAGGGGAACTAGCCCCGCCTATTAGCGTACATAGGGGAACTAGCCCCGCCTATTAGTGTACATAGGGGAACTAGCCCCGCCTATTAGTGTACATAGGGGAACTAGCTCCCCCTATTAGGCGTACATAGGGGAACTAGCCCCGCCTATTAGTGTACATAGGGGAACTAGCTCCACATATTAGTGTACATAGGGGAACTAGCTCCACCTATCAGCGTACATAGGGGAACTAGCCCCACCTATTAGTGTACATAGGGGAACTAGCCCCATCCCTTCGTGTACATAGGGGAACTAGCTCCATCTATTAGCGTACATAGGGGAACTAGCCCCGCCTATTAGTGTACATAGGGGAACTAGCTCCCCCTATTAGGCGTACATAGGGGAACTAGCCCCGCCTATTAGTGTACATAGGGGAACTAGCTCCACATATTAGCGTACATAGGGGAACTAGCCCCGCCTATTAGTGTACAAAGGGGAACTAGCTCCCCCTATTAGCGTACATAGGGGAACTAGCCCCGCCTATTAGCGTACATAGGGGAACTAGCCCCGCCTATTAGTGTACATAGGGGAACTAGCTCCACCTATTAGCGTACATAGGGGAACTAGCCCCGCCTATTAGTGTACACAGGGGAATTAGCTCCACCTATTAGCGTACAAAGGGGAACTAGCTCCACCTATTAGTGTACATAGGGGAACTAGCCCCGCCTATTAGTGTACACAGGGGAACTAGCCCCACCTATTAGCGTACATAGGGGAACTAGCTCCACCTATTAGTGTACATAGGGGAACTAGCCCCGCCTATTAGTGTACATAGGGGAACTAGCTCCACCTATTAGTGTACATAGGGGAACTAGCCCCGCCTATTAGCGTACATAGGGGAACTAGCTCCACCTATTAGTGTACATAGGGGAACTAGCCCCGCCTATTAGCGTACATAGGGGAACTAGCTCCACCTATTAGCGTACATAGGGGAACTAGCCCCGCCTATTAGCGTACATAGGGGAACTAGCCCCGCCTATTAGCGTACATAGGGGAACTAGCCCCGCCTATTAGCGTACATAGGGGAACTAGCCCCGCCTATTAGCGTACAAAGGGGAACTAGCTTCACCTATTAGCGTACATAGGGGAACTAGCCCCGCCTATTAGTGTACAAAGGGGAACTAGCTCCACCTATTAGCGTACATAGGGGAACTAGCCCCGCCTATTAGTGTACATAGGGGAACTAGCCCCGCCTATTAGCGTACATAGGGGAACTAGCTCCACCTATTAGTGTACATAGGGGAACTAGCCCCACCTATTAGCGTACATAGGGGAACTAGCTCCACCTATTAGTGTACATAGGGGAACTAGCCCCGCCTATTAGCGTACATAGGGGAACTAGCTCCACCTATTAGCGTACATAGGGGAACTAGCCCCGCCTATTAGCGTACATAGGGGAACTAGCTCCACCTATTAGCGTACATAGGGGAACTAGCTCCACCTATTAGTGTACATAGGGGAACTAGCCCCGCATATTAGCGTACATAGGGGAACTAGCCCCGCCTATTAGCGTACATAGGGGAACTAGCCCCGCATATTAGCGTACATAGGGGAACTAGCCCCGCCTATTAGCGTACATGTTTTTTCTACCGTTTAGGATGGCTCGAACAATATGCGTATGAAGTTACGCAGTGAACATTTCTGTGAACTTATTCTATAATCAGACTAGCACCTTCTGTCCAGTTCCGTGCGTGTTGCCCGACCGATAAACATGGCCTGAACAAGCTTTGTAACTTGCGTATTAAAAGAACAAATTTATATGGAATTAAGACCATCAATTTCAAAGAATATTTTTTGATTGGACAACTAGAATCCTGCATATTTAACAAATTCGAAAAAGGACCACATGCTTACGTGAGCTAAAGAGAACGCAACAAACAACAGCATAACACACTTACCAGACGCGTTATACTTAACAGGCTAAAGCCAACCCTGACTTCCATTGTCTCTGATGGTCTTATATTTTGATCTAATATACTGAGTACATTTCTCAATGTTTTAGCGGTGTCGTAGTAAGCAGCATCGACACTTGTATGAAACCGACCTAGAATCAAAAATTTGGACGCGTCATGCGAGAAAGGTTCGTACTGCATCGCCTGTTTAGGCGTCACATTCGTTCTATTTCCCACATGTATACAACACATCTGTAGTGAACGTTTTTGGAAGCATCGTTCTGTATTTATCAAAGTATAATTATTGAACATAATTGAAAACATTATGGGAAAATGGAAAGCTGTTCATAATGAGCTATTCCTTCTTCTCCAATGTATTCAAAAATCGTCTGCTGCAGTTACGTCTACAAGTGGGAAAGGCTTAATGGATTTGGCAGTTAAACAAGCGTGACTTGACTTCGAGATTTATTTTCTTCTTTTGAATTAACATCTGTATCTCGTCTAAATAAGTAAACCGTAAAGGGTCTGGTCAGAATGTGTGGATGTGGACAACTTCACTGTTAGCATATATGCAACGAGGTTTTAAACCTTTCCAACATACGAAAACTCATGACTTTGAAAACTTCTATGCATAGTTAGGAATTTTGCTTTAAATAAGCTTATTTATTAGTATTAGATAGAGTTGAAATGATGTGGCAATGGGAGGAGTTGATTTCTCAAAAAGTTATTAATTCTTCACAATGTTTTCTATTTCTTTTTTAAAATTGGTCAATATGTTACACTCGTTTACCAGAGTATTTAGGCATAGTAAAACTAACTACGTTTCATATAATTCGGGTAATGGAACACATTTTGTAGGCTCATTCTGTGCTGAATGTTCTCATGTAGTCTCTTTTAAAAATGTTCAAAATCGGGCGACTCCACTTTTTATATTTTGGAGCATGTTTTAGAGCCAGGGGTGTAGCTCCCTTTATGCACTGTAGGCACGTGCCTACACATTTTTTCTCAAAATGCCCCCAAAAAGCAGTTCCGGCGATAGACAACTGCGTAATGTATCGACCAGATCAGTATGCGCTGTCCGGGCAGACTGATCCGGCCGACAGAAAATCCACAGGAGGCGAAAAGTCTATCCGGGTAGGCCTGTGTGACATGCTTATGCTGATACGGGTCGATTCTTTACGCAGAGTCCACACTGTTGATTTTCTCACGAGACGGCCTACACATTGATTATTGCAAAGCTACGCCCCTGAGAGCTGATGGGCAGACGATGCTGATTTCAAGGGAGACAGTTCGCTACCAGCTGAGTTAACTGGATCTGTATTGCTTTCTAAAATAAAAATACCAATGGCGCTGAAAGTGTTAGACATATTCCCGTGTCAAATGGAAATAAAACATTAAAATAAACTTTCCATGATTGTGTAAAATTTGAAGTAACACGATATACGCTAGATAAGAACGATAACATACAGTATCAAATACAACAATAAATTAACTATCCGTTTACTTAAAGACATAATTAATCCTCTGAGGTGTGAACATATGAAGACCACCGCTCTTTTGTCAGTATAAACAAAGAATATGGAATGTTTCTCCAGCTCGGCAATACAAGTGAACTATGCTCCAGCTTTAATTAGCTGAATTATTACACATGCTGTGAAAAAGACCTGTGAATTCATGATAAGTATCCAAATGGATACTGCTTAACAGGGGATTTTCGAATTCTTCCTTGACAAATATACATGAGAGTGCACCCCGCGTCCGTACAGATTCTTCTCTGTGAGTCGAATATTCGTAAACGCATCATAGAAACCATTGCAGATCAGTTATGACCATAACCGAAAACTGACTGTACAAGCAAATTTTAACAGCTGTCATTCATTTCAGAACCTCAAAAGTTCGAGTGACGAAGCATATGTTAGACATTGTAGCCACTGATTCTCACTTCAGGCATCTTTTTCTGGATAGCATTGTAAATAAATCCAGCAGCATCGGCTCTTAATTATGTATCAAACATTTTCATAACCATCTCCAGCTAGTTCAAAAAGGTTTCACGGAGCATGTTAGATAATCCGCACTTGACGTTGTCAATTGATAATTAGTGTTTTACGTGGAAACCGAGCTACTGAATTATAGTTTTACCCTTTGTGTAGTATCTGTATAATGTCTGCAAATTAAAGAATATGTGAGACAATTGAACGGAGAGACTAAGTGTTTAGTTAGACAAATACAAATTTGTAAAGAATTAACAGAATTATATTTCCCGGCTACAACATTTTCAATGTTTTTTGGGTTTTTTTGCGCCGAAGGATCGCTCTTTGCCTGAATAAGAAATAACAGCACCAGAAAAAGAAATGTTCACGTTCTGAATCATGTTACCGCATGCTTTTTTAAGAGCACTGATGCTAATGTTCTTCTATTAAACAGTTTCCATATACAACTTATCGGCAACATACGACTATGAAAACATTCAGTCAAAACTAGAGAATTCTCTAAAACAGAACGAACAATTATTGCATACAAGTTTAAAAATTGTGGCATGATGGGAAATTGTTCATTATGAGCAATTCTACTTTTTGTCACAATGTTTTCAAGAATCGTCTGCTGTAGATGGGTCAGTGAACGTCTATAAGCGTGAAAGGGTTAATTAAATAGTTATAAATCAAACGGATAAAATAAGCACTAACCGAGGATTATCAGAAACAACCACCGCAATTTATCCATTTTTTTTTTAACTGAACACTTTACCAACAAGAAAATATTTCATTAGCTATAGATAACAAAAGCTTTCCCAATTTCCACAAAGGTTTTGTTTCTTTTAAAACAAAATAATAAAATATTGATCTGATTTGTTTTCCGTGTCATTTGCCATGTAAAACAATAAATAGTTCACGAGTGTTCGAATTGTCAACAACTTCAATTAGTCGCCACTTGCAGAACTGTAACTTGACACCTTGTCATTAAGCGAAAGACAAGAGGTCTGTCACTTTCTTTATTAAGATTTTTACTTGATATTATATCTCTAAAATGAACTTGGCCTCTTGAAACAATGCTTGTGGGGTTTTCTTTTTAACAAGAGGGTCATGATGGCCCTTTAGGACTCACGTGAATACCGTGGCTCTATGCGATAAGGGTTAAAAATAAAACACTTAAAGAAGAAATGTGATAAAACAAAAACATAGGCAAATATCCGACATGACCCATATTCAACTGAAAGACCAAATGTTCTGTCAAAAATTGCTGAAGATCAGGGGGAAATGGGATTTGACCTACTCTCGTACCAAAGATTCCGGGTCCAAGTCCCGTTATGAGCGTGTTTTTTTCAAACAAACGGCGCGAGTACTGGTTAAGTCTCCAGGAAGCAGACATCGAGCATGATTAATGTAAGCTGAAAGCTTGTTTCGCAATCGATGTTTTTTTGGCAATGATTACATGGAGAGTATGTAAGTGTGGAGTCGAATTTTAGGTTTAAACCTTTCCAATATACAACACATGTGTAACAAACGACTTTGAACACATCTCGGCAAAAATATGAAAACTCGCTACAATTGCAAGCCGTCTTATTGAATATATGTGTAAACATTGTGACAAAGGGTGAAATTGGTCTTAATGAGCAATTTCTCCTATTGTCATAATGTTATCAAAAGTCGTCTGCTGCAAAGTCTATGCGTCAAAATGCTTACTTTTCCTTCTTCATATACAAGCGGATTGTCATGCGCAAATCAAACACGACTGATCGGAATTCCATATGTACGGATCCAAATATGGTAATGATACGTCACTGAAATATGATGTGCTGTCTTTGAAATATGAGTTCACGTCATTCAAATGCAGAAGTGGGGCGTCATCCAATCATGAATTTTAATTTGTATAACTTGTGTTATTTCGTTATTGAAAGTATCGAGATGTGTATACTTTTTCTCTTTTCTGTCTTAACAGTTGTACTAGGTAAATTATGTTTCAATAGCGAGACATGGCTTTATATTGTCTACTCGGGGCTCTCGATCTTCGATCTCGCGAGATATCACTTTCCACGCCCCTCGTAGTACAATACCAAACCTGGTATCGCTACCGCAACATAGTATTCCCTTTGTATACTGTGTTACAATTGTGGCCTCGGTTGATTGATTGGGGTTTAATGCCTTTGTTAACACTTTTTTTCAGTCATATCAATGCGACCAGTTCAGCTACTCATGTATTGCTCACAACACACATACCATTGTTTCCACATAGACTCTTAGCCCTTTGGTGGAAGACGAATGTTGCTTGACTAATCAGTGACATTTGTCAAACGTCGAAAAGAATGTTGGCCGAGCTGGGGTTCCAATTCACAACACCTGCATTAACAGCCTGCATCGCTACCGGGGCTCGGCCCGGTGACCTAGGCACTATAAATAAAGATATCTATGTCTGAACAGTAAAATTTAGTATATTTGCAAAACATGATATCTCAGAATGGGAATACAGCTATATATATCATCTGGTATATTAATATATTAACCAATGCAATAATCATTTTTTCATAATTTAAGGTATAAAAATGAAATGTATCTACAAAAACAGTCAAATAGGATTAATTATGCTTGGTTTTGGCATTAAATAATGACTGATATTTTTTCATTTGAAAATCGAGACCCCATAACTAGAAAAAGTACCTTTAAATCAGAACTCCATTAGTCATTGTGCATGCTGTAATATACGCCTTTAAGTCTATGCGCAACAGACTAAATCAATTAACTTTACAATTAAATTATATTTCATTTTTTGTAAAAGTTAAATGCCAACTGCTCGACATACGATTAAATCTCAGAAAAGAAATTCGAAACCAATAAAACATGCGACAGTTCTGCTACTGTATAGCTGAATTCTATAACATTTAGATATTTTGCTGTAAAATCGAGATATATTTTAACATGGAAAATAGGAAATAGAGAATATATTTTCACTTATACATGCCAATTGAAGGACACTGGTAGAGAGTCTCCGAAAGAACATATTTGTGGATTTATTTGTATTAACCCTTTCCCACATACAGCAAATCTGCAGCGGACGACTTTGAAAGTGTCTACTCAAAAATATGAAAAACCTCTATAATTGTAGGTATAATTACTGGAAAAAAACCAGTGGAAAACATTGTGGCAAAAGGAGAAATTGCTCGTTTTGAGCAATTTTTCCTTTTGTCACTATGTTTTCAAAAGTCGTCCTCTGCAGATGCGTCACAATGCGTGTATAAGTGTGAAAGGGTTAACTAAGATCGGGTGTGAGATTACCCGGAGAAGAGTATTGACGGTAACACTTCAGCTATAAACAGTGGAAGTATTACCCGATACTATAATATGCAAGTTTGACCCCCTCGAATCAACACGGTTTGATGGAATTTGGCAAAGGGTCAACATAGTGATATGTCAAATAATTTCTAAGATGAAGAATATAAGATTCTTTACTATAGACAAAACATCTCCTTCTGTAGCAGCCATGTAGGCTTATAGCAAAATATGAATGGCACTTTAAACAAACGTGCAGTTATATCACGTCGTTTTTTGGGCAAGTTACAGGTATTACTGATCCATTTATTCTGATGCCAGCGGGTCAATCGTAAAGCTAACCCCAAAATCCAGAGTACCATGTAGTGGACGCTTTTACTACCATTTTAAAGTATTTACTATGACCCGGCCGGGGATCGAACCCGCATCCCTCTGCATCCATGGCGGACGCCCTACCACTACACCATAGAGGCGGTCGAGGGACGGGCGATTGACAGTTACAATAACATGGTAACAAAGTCAAATGAATTACTTTTTAAAGCTTTGACCATTTCATTACCTTCAATACAATCAATTCACACAAAAGAAGTGTGTGCATGTAAATAGAAACCTACACAAATCAGATATATTTGAACTAAGTAGCAAGTTTACCGATAACATGTTTTGCAGATCTACTCATAAAAACATGATATCAAATGACAAAACTAAAATGTAGGTGTCTGTGAAATTATTCAGTTTAAGGTCAAATGTAACAAGAGAACCAGTTATAATCTGTTGATATGATGAAGTGGTCATCATTCCTCTAAGCTGCATTTTGGGTTTACCTTGAATACGAGAGACAAGACTTGTGGCCGCGTATGCTTGCTTCAAACCATAGCTTTTGTAGCTCTTGTAGCTCCAAGACAAGATAGTTCAGTGAGGAACAAAATCGTAAATTACGTTTAACCGTTTCCCACATAAAGACGCTTTCTGACGACTCTTCAGCAGACGACGTTTGAAAACATTAAGAGTTCCTCAGAACGAGCAATTTCTCCTTTTGCCATAATGTTTTCCAACCTTTTCGGGTGATTTTGCCTAGATGTTTTCAAAGTCGTCTGCTGCAGATTTTTTGTATGTGGAAAAGGCAGCTGGAATCGATTTTTGAAAAGCCTGTGTCACTAGCATAGAGCAAGTTCAGTCAACGCAAAATGAGCCGTTCCACGGTAAAACTAACATTATGGCTTCTGCGTAATGCATCGACCCAGATCAGCCTCCGCAGGCTTATCTGGGCCTACACATTGCGTCTCAGGGGGATAGAGTAATGATTCCTGAAACAGGAGACGAAAAGTGTCTGTCCGGGTAAGCCTGCGTTGTATGCATAGGCTGATCCGGGTCGATACTTTACGCAGAGTCCACAATGTTGGTTTTCTCGCGGGACGGCTCAAATGATTAAAATCCATGCTAGAGTTATGTTACTAGAACATAAGAGGCAACTAAAAATGGTAAATAGAGTTTCTGAATTTGAAGGTCGTAGCTTAAACGAGAAACCTGAGCCTCAATATATATATATATGAATATTGCAGAATCGAGAATGCAAAGATAATAACAATGGTCCATCTATCGATTTTGAGCTCACATGGCATTCATTGAGCTCTTGGGATAAACCAGTTTTTAGCTCTACTGGCCAAAGGCCAGAAGGGCTTATGTCGTGGCGATTTGTCCGTCGTCCGTGCGTGCATGCGTGCGTGCGTGCGTGCGTCCGTCCGTAAACAATTTCTTGTTAACACGATACAGTCTTCATTGTCATTTTGATTGTATCTCAACCAAACTTATACAGTAGTTAGATATCCATGAGAGCTCGGTTCCTTTCGAAAACCAGCCAGATCCGCCCATGCATGACTGGATTATGGCCCTTGAAATGGTCAAAATTGCTATAAAAGAGCTTGTTAACACGATACAGTCTTCACTTTTGATTGTATCTCAACCAAACTTATACAGTAGTTAGATGTTTATGAGAGCTCGGTTCCTTTCGAAAACCAGCCAGATCCGCTCATGCATGACTGGATTATGGCCCTTGAAATGGTCAAAATTGCTATAAAAGAGCTTGTTAACACGATACAGTCTTCACTTTTGATTGTATCTCAACCAAACTTATACAGTAGTTAGATATCCATGAGAGCTCGGTTCCTTTCGTAAACCAGCCAGATCCGCCCATGCAAGACTGGATTATGGCCCTTGAAATTGTTCAAATTGCTATAATTGAGCATGTGAACACAATAGAGGCTCTATTTACTATCTGATCTTCACCAAACTTATACAGTAGTTAGATATCCATGAGAGCTCGGTTCCTTTCGTAAACCAGCCAGATCCGCCCATGCAAGACTGGATTATGGCCCTTGAAATTGTTCAAATTGCTATAATTGAGCATGTGAACACAATAGAGGCTCTATTTACTATCTGATCTTCACCAAACTTAGATAGTAGTTAAATATTGATGAGAGCTTGGTTCCTTTTGAAAACCAGCCAGATCCGCCAAGACTGGATTATGGCCCATGAAATTGTAAAAATTGCTATAATACAGCTTGTGAACACAAAAGAGCCTCCATTTACTATCCGATCTTCACCATACATACATGCTCTTTTACTTTTAACCAAACATCAACGGATTAACCCTTTCCCACGCCTCAGCGGCAGCCGACTCTTGAAATCATTGTGGAAAAAGGAGAAATTGCTCATGATGAGCAATTTCTCCATTTGCCACAATGATTTCAACTCTAATTCAATAATCATACTTCCATTTGTAGAGATTTACTGTATTTTTAACTTGATGTTTTCAAAGTCGGGAAAGGGTTAATCATTTCGCGGTCACCTTACTTACGAAAACATTTAAATGATTGAAATTCATCAGATAATAAAACATGACCGCCAGTGAATTTGGTCTTATTTTCGTTATGTCTTGGAGCAACCTAAAATATATTCTCTTCTGATAGAAATAATCTCAAAAATGTATTCGTTTTAGGACCCTCTGCCACATTTCCCCCATGTCTACTTCATAGGTTTAAAAGCATGGGCTATAGAGGTGGATTTAGCTGCCCTTATCAATATGCTCAGTGCACATATTCGTCTCTAAAAGTACTGATCGGATTTGAAAATAATTTCACACAAGCTATCTTCCCAGCATTCCCGGTAGGTTGAAAAACATGGCTGCTAAAAGATGGGGCTAATAACCATAACAGTTCCATGGTGCAGAAGTATTTGACCAGTTATCGACCCCGATCCTCACGCGTGCAAGGCAACTCGAACTACTATGGGACGGAGTCAGTCGGTTGAAACATTGAAAATAGGTCAATGGTTATTGTCAACTAATGAATTTGCCCTGAAATGACCTAGCACTTTATATGATCACAATGTCATTGGAAAACAATGACATACAACTTATAAATACAGTATTTCTTTTGCTTACTCATGCTTTGAATTACAATTCCACCCACAAGAGATAAGCTCAAACTATTACCTGATATGCTTATTTTAGAACTCTTCTTATTCGAAATTATCTTTAAAAAATAATATGGAAACTCGAGAGAGAGGGTCGCTTTAATTTTGTAAATGAGCAGAAGAGACTTTGTGAAAAATGAAGAAGTGTAAGTTTGTGTTCATTATCAGCAAGTTCTTCTATTCTAATAATATTTTCAAATATCATTTTCTAGATAGGCTTGAAAAGACAAAACTATCAAGCGTTAGAATATTGGTAACACCTGCAGAATAACCAATTACCGCACAGTAGTTAAGCACTCAGCCAGGACACGTTAACAAACAAGAGGCCCATGAGGGCCTATGCTCTACTGGTATGGTTCTTTGGTCATTTTCAATCCAGAGCATGTATGTATGGTGAAGATCGGATAGTAAATGGAGGCTCTTTTGTGTTCACAAGCTGTATTATAGCAATTTTTACAATTTCATGGGCCATAATCCAGTCTTGCATGGGCGGATCTAGCTGGTTTTCAAAAGGAACCAAGCTCTCATCAATATTTAACTACTATCTAAGTTTGGTGAAGATCAGATAGTAAATGGAGCCTCTATTGTGTTCACATGCTCAATTATAGCAATTTGGACAATTTCAAGGGCCATAATCCAGTCTTGCATGGGCGGATCTGGCTGGTTTTCGAAAGGAACCGAGCTCTCATGGATATCTAACTACTGTATAAGTTTGGTTGAGATACAATCAAACGTGAAGACTGTATCGTGTTAACAAGCTCTTTTATAGCAATTTTGACCATTTCAAGGGCCATAATCCAGTCTTGCATGGGCGGATCTGACTGGTTTTCAAAAGGAACCGAGCTCTCATAGATATCTAACTACTGTATAAGTTTAGTTGAGATACAATCAAAAGTGAAGACTGTATCGTGTTAACAAGCTCTTTTATAGCAATTTTGACCATTTCAAGGGCCATAATCCAGTCTTGCATGGGCGGATCTGGCTGGTTTTCAAAAGGAACCGAGCTCTCATGAATATCTAACTACTGTATAAGTTTGGTTGAGATACAATTAAAAGTGAAGACTGTATCGTGTTAACAAGCTCTTTTATAGCAATTTTGACCATTTCAAGGGCCATAATCCAGTCATGCATGGGCGGATCTGGCTGGTTTTCGTAAGGAACCGAGCTCTCATGGATATCTAACTACTGTATAAGTTTGGTTGAGATACAATCAAACGTGAAGAATGTATCGTTTATAGCAATTTTGACCATTTCAAGGGCCATAATCCAGTCATGCATGGGCGGATCTGGCTGGTTTTCGAAAGGAACCGAGCTCTCATGGATATCTAACTACTGTATAAGTTTGGTTGAGATACAATCAAAATGACAATGAAGACTGTATCGTGTTAACAAGAAATTGTTTACGGACGCACGGACGCACGCACGCACGGACACATCGCCACGACATAAGCCCTTCTGGCCTTTGGCCAGTAGAGCTAAAAAACACAGATAATCGCCAAAGCAACAATGTCGTGATTTTTTTTAAAAATATGTCCAGTGGTTAAGAAGATGTCAATCTTAAACAAGAGCTGTCGGCGGACAGCGTGCTCGACTTTTTCGTTTGCTTGCCAATAAAACAAAACTTTTTTGTGTGATAGAGAAAACATAACCAAGTACTTTATTATATTATTTATAAGCAAAGTACTTTATAAGTCATAAAATAGTCATGATTCTTACAAAAACCTTTACTGAATTATGCACTCCTGGCTGTTGGTTGAGGAAATGAGGGTTAAAAAGGGTTGTAAGTTTCAAAGCAATATCTGTAATGGTTTTGAAAAAAAGTAAATTGGTACAAAAAACTGAACCAAAATTCTAAGTAAAGAAAGGGCCACAATTCTTACAAAAATATTTACAGAGTTATGAACTCTTGTCTGTTGATGGAGTTAATAATGGTGAACAAGTGTTGTAAGTTTCGAAGCCATATCTGTAATGGTTTTGGAAATAAGTAAAATTGGTACAAAAAACTTAACCAAAATTTTAAGTCGAAAAAGGGCCATAATTCTTACAAAAATCTTGACCGAGTTCTTGCCTGTTGATAGAAGTTTTGATGGTAAATAAGTGTTGTAAGTTTTAAAGCAATATCTGTAATGGTTTTGAAAACAAGAGGGCCATGAGGCCATGAGGCCCTGGAATCGCTCACCTGAGAATGGGCTATTTAAGACTTAACTCTTTCAGCGCCAATGGCAATATCATCAAGCTGCTCATGTCAAAAATGCGATTTCTATATTGTTCTACAATGACTCACTCAGTTGTTGACCTCACCTGACCCATATTCGAACTTACCCTAGATATCATCAAGACAAATATTCTGACAAAGTTTCAACATGCTCAAGCCAAAAATGCGGCTTCCAGAGTGTTAACAAGATTTTCATTACATTTGGCCTAGTGACCTCGTTTTTGACAAGACATTACCCATAATCGAACTTGGCCTAGATATCACCAGGACAAACTTTCTGATAAAGTTTCAACATGCTCAAGGTTAAAATGTGGATTCAAGAGTGCTAACAAGATTTTCCATAAATAAGTGTTGTACGTTTCAAAGCAATATCTGGTACAAAAAACATAAACAAAATTCTTAAGTAAAAAGGGCCATTATTCTTACAATAATCTTGATAGAGTTATGTACTCTTGTCTGTTGATGGAGGTAATGATGATGAAAAAATGGTTTAGAAAAAAAAAAAAATTGGTACAAAAAACTTAACCAAAAAAAGGGCCATAATTCTTACAAAAATCTTGACAGAGTTATGTTCTCTTGACTGTTGGTGGAGGTAATGATGGTGAATAAGTTGTGTAAGTTTCAAAGCAATATCTGTAATGGTTTTGACAAACAAGAGGGCCATGATGGCCCTAGTTCGCTCACCTTAAGAATACAACGTACTGCAATGTAAAACACATCAAGACAATTATTCTGAATGCATCCTCCTCAGTTTTAACAAGATTTTCCTTCATTTGGCCTAGTGATCTATATTTTTTGACCTGATATGACCCATATTCCAACATGGACTAGATATCACCAAGACAACATTGACAAAGTTTCAACTTGCTCAAAGTAAAAATGCGGCCTCCGGAGTTTAAACAATATTTTCCTTTATTGACCTAATATGACCCATATTCGAACATGATCTAGATATAATTCGTACGAACATTCTGTACCTATTTCAAGCTGCTGAAGCAAAATAGGTCCAATAACGTCAGGAGGAATTCCATCCACAAATGAAAGTGCTAGAGCCATGATGTCGTTTCGTAAAGACCTATAAGAGTCGCTGTTACATTGACCATATTAACCTGCATCTGTGTATGTAGTATGAGCTTGAAGCATTTCCATTCACAAATGAAAGTGCTCTAGCGATGACATTGATTTGTACAAACATAGTATAGTCAGTGACTTTGACTTTTGACCTAGGTCTGTAAAACGGGATACCATCCCTTCACGTGTGTATGAAGTAGTCAATACCCTTTACAAATATCACCCAACTATGGTGTGTATGATGGAATTCAGTCCACGTGCGATGACGGTGTTTAATACAGACGTATTTTAGCCAGTGTGACCTTGACTTTTGACTAAAGTTGTTAAAACGCATATCTCACGGTCCAAGTACTCCTGACACTGAAAATATTAATGAAGTAAGTAGGAATTTCGTCCAGACATATTAATGTCAGTGACCTTTACTTTTGATCTAGGTCATAATTTTGTTCTGTAATTCATTTTAATGTCATTATTTACAAAAAGAAGAGACCATTTAAGCGCTCTTGACACTGAATCTGTGAATGAATTAGTTAATTCTCTTCATATTTATATTATATATATATAACCCTTCTATATTGTAATTTAACATCATGTCTAAGTTGAAACTTTACTTGCAATTATTTAAGAATGAAACTTAACTTGCTATACAACTTTGACCACACAATTGCCAAAGTCTGACTCCGGGTAAGAACAATTGATTGATTGGTGTTTAACAATTGTTCAGATGTAACACGATGTTTCCTGGGTAATTTACCAGTACTACTGGTCAATTTATCCTGACACCAGCTAGTCAGGCAGTCGTTATGCTATCCCAGCAACCCTGAGGGCAGCCATTACTACCATCATTAAAGTTTTTGGTTTGACCCGACCAGGGATCAAACCCACAACCTCTCGCATCTTAGAGATACTGGGTTCCCTTTGCACTTCAATAGTTATATTCACTCTTTCCCCCATACCGCAAATCTGCAGCAGACTTCATTAACTTCTGGAAAATATTGAGAAAATCTCTGTAAATGAAAATGTACTCATTGAATGGAGTTGTGGCAAAAGTAGAAATTGCTCATAATCAACCAATATTCCTTTTTTATGACAATGTTTTCAAATGTAGTCTGATGCAGATGCCTCAACATGCCAGTAGGGACAGAGTCATGAATGAAACAAGAATTAAACATTGTAACAGCCTATAAAGATACGACACCAAGATTGACATTGGGGTATAGCGTCCCACACATACATTATGGTTCGAGTATATTGTAGTTTATCATTATGTACGTTTCATTAACATTGAAGCTAGAGTTGCAAAGATATAAGAATAAAGCACAACTGGCAATAAATCTTAAACCTTTTGAATTGTCCGGTCGCCTTATTCTTTGAATAGTAAATCTTAAAGTCAGAACAAAATCAATTTATTTTCCATCCATTGACTTCTTTTATTTTTACTATACTTTTGATAAGTACTAACAATGGTATTAGTTCCTGAAATTGATAATAGATATAGATCAACACTTTCTGAGGCAGACGACTTTGAAGACATATAGACAAGAATGTTGTAACCTCTTTAAATTAATATGTAACTATTGTAACGAGATGAAAACATTATGGGAAAATTGATCGATTGATGTTTAACGCAGTTTTTAACAATTTCTGTTATATCACGGCGGCCAGTTCACCTACTCATGCATTTCCTGGTTTTCTCACACCAGTACTCCACACAACAATATTGGCTGCTTTTCCACATAGACTTAGCCCATTGGTGTAGACAAATAACGCATGTCGCATTGACTTTTGTCAATCTTCGGAAAGAAAGTTGGCCGAGCCGGGATTCGAACTCACAACCCCTGAATTGACAGCCAGCATCGCTAGCGACTGAGCAATAAGGAGATAATGATCAATGTGAGCAATTTCTCCCTTTGCCAATGTTTTGGAAAGTCGTCTGTTGGAGAGATGTCATAAAACGCCTGTATGATGGAAAGGTCCAACTTATGACGATAACCAAATGGGTAAGTCCTAGACCTTTAAAACTTGACAACATAAAGAAAGAAATAAGACTTATGATACAACAGGTTTTTAATAGAAAACAAAACATTTTTCCACTTGGAAAAAAATTGTATCCAACAATGCCACAATTTAATCATTCATCTGTTGTTAAGACATTGTATTAACCCTTTCCCTCATATAGACACTTTCTGACGCCTCTGCAGCAGACAGCTTTTTGAAAACATAGTGACAAAAGAAGAAATTGCACAAAACGTGCAATTTCTCCTTTTGCCACAATGTTTTCCACTTTTTGTCATAGGTTATCCATTCAATTATGGAGATTTTCTATGTTTTGACAAAATACGTTCAGTCGTCTGCTGCCGAATTGTCATATGAGGGAAAGGGTTAAGGCATTGTATTAATCAGGTAAAAGTGTGAAATGATGGCCATGCATTCATCACCCGAGACAGTTAAACAAAAACTGACGGTGTCCTGTTATATTTTATCGAAATTGGCATTGTAGAGAATTCATTTGAGCCAGACCATTAGAAATAGGTTTAAAGTTGGCTTTTGTGAATAGTGTAGATCCAGATATGCCTGTGCATCCCAACTGTCTCATCATGTCTACACTTTTCAAAAAGTATTTACTTAAGCTACCTTGAAGGCTGAAGCTTCTGCCAACTTTCGTAGATTCTGATTAGATGGAGCAGAAACATGTAAAGGCTGATTTTAAACTACTCTTCATAAACACCAGAATGTACCTTTTCCAAAGGGCAGGCTCATTTTAAGTAAATTCCATATAACCGCATTTTATTCATGCAGAGTTGTGCAATGGATGGAATTCTTTAATGAAGGATAGCCACAGGAACATGGGTGAAACTGACCCAGTGAGTTGGTTTAGTCGTTTTCTTTCTTTACAATTATTTTTAAGCCACAACAGACATCTGTTTATTTGAATTTTGCAAGCAGTTTTAGAGAAAAGAAACATGTCAGATTTGGTTGAAATTGGCCCTTGCTGCAGAATAGTAGACATCTTTAAAGTAGATAATTACCCGACTACTTTTCCGATGTCACAACAATCATAGTTGTACATTGATTGAAATTCTGCATGCACTTTTTTCACTACCTTTTGGATGCTGCAGCCAAGGCAGACATCACAACAAAATGAACATGCTTCATCTGATCTTACTTTTATTCTTTTGAAACCTATCATATGAATGAGTTTGTCTAATACTTCTTTTTTACAAATCCTGGTTTCTTTTTCTTCTTCTGCTGCATCCCTATTGACTCTTCAGTGTCATCGTTATTATCATCATCATCTTTGTTTCTCCTCTTTCCACGCTTCCCTTTGCTTTTCTCCATTTCACCCATTTCTTGCTTCGCATGTCTCTGAGCCTCTGCAACCCGCTCCATCAGCACCATTACTTCATCCTCCTCAGTTTTATATAATGTCAGCTGTTTCCCAATTAAATGCTCTATTCTCTGATATAACTCTACGTCATACTGTGTGACAAAAGTGATAGATTTTCCAGATCGACCAGCTCGAGCAGTTCTACCAACTCTGTGGATATAATCTTTTGAATGTGTTGGTATATCAAAGTTAATGACCACATCTACGTGTGGTATGTCTAGTCCTCTGCTAGCAACATCTGTAGCAATTAATATTGATCGTGTCTTACTTTTGAACTTTCCCAGAGAACCCAGTCTCTTCACTTGACTCATTTGTCCGTGCAATGGTATGGCCATCAAACCAAGGTTTCTTAACATAAGTGCAACTCGCTGGGTGTTGGCACATGTAGAACAAAACACCATGAATGAATTTCCTGCAAGTTCGTTCAGAATGGACACCAGATAACAGTCTTTAAATTTGACTGGAACAAAGACGTAATATTGCTTAAGTTTGTCGACGGTTTGATATTTGGATGAAACCTCAACCTTTACGGGGTCTTTCAGTGAGGCTCTCTGTAACTTTGCTACTTTCTTTGTCATGGTGGCAGAGAATAAGTATGTGTTTCTGTCTTTAGGTATGACCTGAAATATACAATGAACATTAAGTAATTATTCTGACCATTTACCCTTTTATTCATTAACATGAACAGGGTTTCAATTTAGCTTAAATTGATTCTTACATGTATACTTTTGCAAGTGATGTTTTTATTGTCTTAAACCATTTTATGATAACAGCAGTTTGTTTTCTTTCACATCATTATCAATAGGAATAAGGATTCATCATAAAATGTTAATCATTTATATAAGCTTATTAACCCTTTCCCTCATATAGATGCTTTCTGAAGCCTCTGCAGCAGACGGCTTTTTGAAAACATAGTGACAAAAGAAGAAATTGCTCAAAACAAGCAATTTCTCCTTTTGACACAATGTTTTCCACTTTTTGTCATAGGTTATCCATTCAATTATAGAGATTTTCTATTTTTTTAAAAAATATGTTTAAAGTCGTCTGCTGCAGAATTGTCATATAAGGGTTAACAATTTCATAAATAGCCAATTTTTGCCAGAATACAAGCTAAATTTAAACCCTGATACGCTGCAAAGGACATTGAAGACATCTAGGCAAAAATATAGAAAATCTCATTCCCTGTAACGGAAAGTATAACAGCTGAGTAGAGATGACAGTATTGTAACAAAAGGTAAAGTTGATCAAAATGAGAAATTTCTACCTTTTGCCACAATGTTTTTCAAGTTTTCTGCTGCAGATACACCAAAAGGTGTCCACATGTGGGAAAAGGTTAACAGACCTTTTAGTTTGACATTTTACCCGATATTAAAAATGAAAAGATGTCTTATAACTGCCACATGAAAAAACTATTACAAAATGTGATAAAACATGCAAAATCTGGAAGGCATACTATGAAAACAATTTCTTCTTTTTCCACAATGTTTTCAAACATGTATCAAGTAAAGGTACATGAACTATGATGTAGGCATGTATCAAATAAAGGTACATGAACTATAATGTAGGCATGTATCGAGTAAGGGTACATGAACTATGATGTAGGCTTAACCCTTTACAACGTGTATACAAGATTTAAGAAGCAGACTCGAGTTTGAAAACCTATACTCAAGATATGAACAAAACTCTAAGAATGAAGAGTTGAAATAGAGACAGAGTTGAAAACATTTTGGCAAATGAGGAAATTGCTTGTTTTGAGCAATTTCTCATTTTGTCACAATGTTTTCAAAAGTCGTGGGGGAAGGATATATCAGGTAAGGTTCTACGTGTCGATAATCTGCCTAAGCTGTGACACACTGACAGGTACCAGTATCGTAGCCTGTTACATTATTTTCACTATTTATTATTACATCAACAAGGTATAATTTCAATTTCTTTTGGATGACGTCGAGCCCCAGTAGCTCAGTTGGTAGCGACATGGGTTTTCAGACCAAGGGTTGTTAGTTTGAATCCCAGCTCGGCCATTATTCTTTGTGATGTTTGACAAAAGTCACTGTGACAAGCATCATTTTGTCTTTCACCAATGGGCTTAGTCTATGTGGAAAAGCTGCCAGTTGCGTGGAGTACTGGTGTGAAAGCTAGGAAACACATGAGTAGGTGAACTGGCCGCCATGATATGACTGAAAAATTGTTGAAAACGGCGTTAAGACCCAATCAATCAATTCTTTTGGACGGCTATATCTTCAAAGTGTCGCAAACAACAACTGCTTTGAGATTTCACCACGAAATTTTCATTTCAGAAAAGGTACCATATAAAAGAACATTTTGCTAAATCCCATTCAATTAAGTTGGCTAATTTGCAAGATATGGGAACAGAGGTAAAGATAATATTCCTCTACATCCACTACATGAAAGATTTTCCAACAACATTTCCACATACCTGATGATATGTTGAGTTTCTGAGCATTCAAAAAAGATACAATCAAAGGTCAATAATAAATAAAGGATTTTACATGGAATAAAACCTGAAAATGAATTGCATGAATATGCATCCTTGCTGAAAATGAAATAGGCTGCCTGATTAGTCTTTTTTGATAAGAGTTTGCCAACAAACCATTGGGTGTCAGATAGAAACTCATCCCATTTTTCATGTATAATAGCTGATAGAGACACACCTCCAAACTCCAAAAGCTGTGATGCTTACTCAGTTGAAGAGTTCCTGTTCAGAGGATTCAGATACAGTGGCTCATTTTTTGTATAATTATTAAACCCCTATTTCATTGTTGACCACCAAACCCTATCTTGTGGAAATTCAACAAGAGGGCCAAGATGGCCCTAAATCGATCACCTAATTGATAGTAAATTAGTAGCAAATATTTAACTGCAAATATCTGGGAAAATTTTATCAGGGAGTGTAAATGAAACTGCAAAGGAGTGGACACTTCTCAAGAAACAGCTTATCAGTAAAGGCCATTTATATCTTGAAATCTAACAAGAACTTTAATAAGAATGGAATTATAAAGTTTTTGTCATTTTGCACCTTTCCTGATGCCGCCTTGCTGCCCTGTTTTTCAACGAAATCAATATGGCTTCAACAGTTTATTTACAGGGTCACTTAAGGAACATTTCTACCAAATTATCTTGCAATCGCACAAGTAGATTATGGAGGAAAAGGATTTTAAAATTTGGGTATTTTTCTCACTTTCTGATGCCGCAGCAACCAAAGTTATCAATGGAATTTAAATCTTTGAACAATTTTGAAAGAGGACCACCAAAGGAACATTCTTGATTCGTATTATATTTTCTTAAAATCAGACAAACACTTTCATAACAAGAGGGCCATGATGGCCCTTGAATCGCTCACCTGATTTTTTTTTTTTTCACTTTAGCTATATAAGCCCCGCCCCCTGGCAGCCATAGTTTCCGACCAATCAACTTGGCTTGAAGGAATCTGATAGAGGGTCACACTAGGAACATTTCTACAAAATTATTTGAAAATCGGCCAGATACTTTTGGAGGAGAAGATTTTTTAAGTTTTCACTATAGCCATATAATGCAAAATAGCCCTGCCCACTGGCGGCCATGTTTTTTGACCAATCAACATGGCTTGAAGGAATCTGAAAGTGGGTCATCCAAGGAACATTTCTACAAAATTATTTGAAAATCGGGCTGACACTTTTGGAGGAGAAGATTTTTTAAGTTTGCACTATAGCCATATAAGGCAAAATAGCCCCGCCCCCCTGGCGGCCGTGTTTTTCGACCAATCAACATGGCTTGAAGGAATCTGGTAGAGGGTCATCCAAGGAACATTTCTACAAAATTATTTGAAAATCTGCCAAGCAGTTTGGGAGATGAAGAATTTTGAAGTTTTTTTCGTTTCGTTGCCATGGAAACCAGAATTCAGCATGGATACCAAAAATTTGAAGGAATTCTGGTGAGGTCATTGAGAGGATGCTTTCTGTGAAGTTTCATCCCAATTGACCTACTGGTTACTGAGAAGAAGATGTTGAAGATATTTTAAGTTTTCACTTTGGCCATATAAAGCAAAATAGCCCCCGCCCCCTGGCGGCCATGTTTTTCGACTAATCAACATTGCTTGAAGGAATCTGATAGAGGGTCACCCAAGGAACATTTCTACAAAATTATTTGAAGATCGGCCTGACACTTATGGAGGAGAAGATTTTTTAAGTTTTCACTATAGCCATAAAAGGCAAAATAGCCCCGCCCCCTGGCGGCCATGTTTTTTGACCAATCAACATGGCTTGAAGGAATCTGATAGATGATCACCTAAGGAACATTTCTACAAAATTATTTGAAAATCGGCCCGACACTTCTGGTGGAGAAGATTTTTTAATTTGCACTATAGCCATATAAGGCAAAATAGCCCCCCCCCCCTGGCGGCCATGTTTTTCGACCAATCAACATGGCTTGAAGGAATCTGATAGAGGGTCACCCAAGGTACATTTCTACAAAATTATTTGAAAATCGGCCTTACACTTTCGGAGGAGAAGATTTTTTAAGTTTTCACTATAGCCATATAAGGCAAAATAGCCCCGCCCCCCCTGGCAGCCATGTTTTTCGACCAATCAATACAGCTTGAAGGAATCTGATAGAGGATCATCCAAGGAACATTTCTACAAAATTATTTGAAAATCTGCCAACCAGTTTGGGAGAAGAAGAATTTTGAAGTTTTTTTCGTTTCGTTGCCATGGAAACCAGAATTCTGCATGGATTCCAAAAATTTGAAGGAAATCTGGTGAGGTCATTGAGAGGATGCTTTCTGTGAAGTTTCATCCCAATTGACCCACTGGTTACTGAGGAGAAGAAGTTGACGCACGACGCACGCCGGACAAAAGGCGATCACAATAACTCACCTTGAGCAAAGCTCAGGTGAGCTAAAAATGGAATTTTCAAATTTTGTCATTTTGCCCCTTTTCTGATGCCGCCTGACTGCCATGTTTTTCGACCAATCAGTATGGCTTGAACAATTTTTATAGAGGGTCACCCAAGGAACATTTCTAACAAATTATATTTGAATCTGACAGGCAGATTCGGAGGAGAAGATTTTTAAAGTTTGGACATTTTGTCCCCTTTCTGATGCCGCAGCAACCAAAGTTCTCATCGGAATTTTAATCTTTGAACAATTTTGAAAGAGGACCACCAAAGGAACATTCCTGTGATGTTTTGTGGAAATTGGTCTATTGGAATGGTAGGAGTTGGTTGTCATTTGTAGCTAAAAGTTCAATTTACCCCTTTTGAGATGACGCCTGGTTGCTATGATTGTGTAACCAATCAAAACGCCTTTATCAAATTAAATAGAGGATCATTACAGTAAGATTCATATTATATTTTCTTAAAATCAGACAAGCACTTTCATAAAAATGGAATTTTCAAATTCTGTCATTTTGCCCCTTTTTTGATGCCGCCTGACTGCCATGTTTTTCGCCCAATCAGTATGGCTTGAACAATTTTTATAGAGGGTCACCCAAGGTACATTTCTACCAAATTATATTTGAATCTGACAGGCAGATTCGGAGGAGAAGATTTTTAAAGTTTGGACATTTTGTCCCCTTTTCTGATGCCGCAGCAACCAAAGTTCTTATTGGAATTTTAATCTTTGAACAATTTTGAAAGAGGACCACCAAAGGAACATTCCTGTGATGTTTTGTGGAAATTGTTCTATTGGAATGGTAGGAGTTGGTTGTCATTTGTAGCTAAAAGTTCAATTTACCCCTTTTGTGATGACGCCTGGTTGCTATGATTGTGTAACCAATCAAAACAGCTTAAACAAAATTAAATAGAGGATCATTACAGTAAGATTCGTATTATATTTTCTTAAAATCAGACAAGCACTTTCATAAAAATGGAATTTTCAAATTTTGTCATTTTGCCCCTTTTTTGATGCCGCCTGACTGCCATGTTTTTCGCCCAATCAGTATGGCTTGAACAATTTTTATAGAAGGTCACCCAAGAAACATTTCTACCAAATTATATTTGAATCTGACAGGCAGATTCGGAGGAGAAGATTTTTAAAGTTTGGACATTTTGTCCCCTTTCTGATGCCGCAGCAACCAAAGTTCTCAATGGAATTTAAATCTTTGAACAACTTTGAAAGAGGCCAACCA
Source organism: Serripes groenlandicus (assembly GCA_031761405.1). NCBI lineage: Eukaryota > Metazoa > Mollusca > Bivalvia > Cardiida > Cardiidae > Serripes > Serripes groenlandicus. The sequence goes on from JASEVX010000004.1 coordinate 97,359,253, forward strand.
GAGGAACAGTCCTGTGATGTTTCACGGAAATTGTCCTTGGAGTTTGGGAGGAGATGATGTTTAAAGCTAAAAGTTAACGCCGGACGGACGGACGACGGACAAAAAGTGATCAGAATAGCTCACCTTGAGCCTTCGGCTCACGTGATCTAAAAACATGATTTCTGTACTCTTTTTTATTTATTTGACATAACTGAAATAATGTTGAAAATGGCATATTATGTCATTTTCAACATTATTTCAGTTCTGTCATCATGGTGACAGTTAACCTATTCATGATCCCTGGGTAAACAAACCAGAACTGGCGACCAGAACTAGGCTAGAAGTTGAGCATTGCCCAAAGGCACACTACCATGACCGCCTAGTCTCAATATATCGCCGTTACATATTTTGAACAGTCAAAATATAAAATCGCATTTAGAGTACAGAAACCTAGACTACATGACCGCCATGCCACGGTTGGGGATCGAACCTGGGAACCCAGATCCAAATCCCAGACTCTAACCATGGTGGATTTCTAGGCTATTAATAAGAAATATATTATATTTGACAGTGAGGTGATCCCTAAGTGTAACTCTGTAAATGATTACAATACACAATTACCTGCAAGATCTTGTCAATCTCCTTCTCAAAGTCCATGTTGAGAATACGATCAGCTTCATCCATAACCAAGAACTTTAATGACCTGAAGCTGAAACCTTTTGTGTTCTCCAGATGATCAACCAACCTGCCCGGAGTAGCAATTACAATATGGGGCTTCTTAGCCAGCATCATGGCCTGTGTCATCATGTCTATCCCTCCGACTATGACACAACATTTTACACCAATCTTAACACCGATTGCTTCAAACTGCTCCGAGATTTGAAAAGCTAACTCTCTTGTTGGTGTAAGGACAAGAGCGAAAAGACGTTGTGGCGCTTCAAGAAGTTTCTGAAGGATGGGGATCGCAAAGGCTCCCGTTTTACCGGACCCAGTTTCTGCCAAACCTATAACATCTTTTCCTTCGAGAGCTAACGGTATCGCTTCTCGCTGAATTTTGGATGGTGTTATCCATTTTAGACTTTCGCAAGCTTCACAGAGGACGTCTTCCACTCCCAGAGATTTAAAAGTAACTGCAACTTCGGCTATTTCTCCGCTAGAACTGTCAGAATTGTTGCCGTCGGAAACTTGTTGCTCATCATCCGCCATTTTGAACACTCACGTGTTTGGCCGGTGTTAACATAGATTTTGTCCAGTAAAATTAATCCGACTGTAAACTAAACTATCCTTTTTTTGTTGTTTTTTGTTGTTAATTTATTAAAATCGAGTTAAAATTTTATTATATTTTGTAAACAACATTTTCTGATACATTGGTTTGCAAAATTATAGTTCCGAAATATTTTTAAAAGTATTTCTGGGTATTATTAAAAAAATGACCAAAGGGAATTAAATCAAATAAATTGTTTGTGAACATAATACGTTAGTTACCTCCCGTGGAACATAAATAATTTTATTAACTCGACCAAACCGACCGATCAAAAGTTGAAGTGAACCTTACATTGGTTTACCCAGAGACATATCAACACAGTTTTATATGTCTCTGGTTTACCTTACATAGCCTTGGTGTTGAAATCAATCAATGTAAGCCTGTAATACTGTACACGCATGTTCACGCGCCGTTCACTTGTGTGCGTTTGTAATAATTGTTTATTAGATGCTTCATAATTTAAAAAATCAACCGAAAATAACACACACAACAATAAGAGCATTGCAGGCGATAACAATTCCCGACTGTCTGAACTACATCGCAACAGGTCCTGGCAGGTCCTTGTCCCGGCAAATATCATACCCCGTATTATATTGACCTTTGACCTACGTCGGTGAAATGTGAACCCTTCTAAGGTATCTTGCTTCTGAATATGATTGATTGAAGCATGGAGGAATTCATTCCAGAAATAAAAATGCTAGTGTGGTGACGTCATTTCATACTGACATATTGTAGTGACTTTGACATTTATATTTGACATAGGTCAGTACGCGAATCCGTCAATGCTATCCATACACTAACCTGTTCATGAAGCAATACTGTCGACAAATGAAAGTGATAGAGCAGAGACATATGAATACTGAATTTATATGTCTCAGGCTAGAGAAATTACCCCGTTTCGTACATACATATAATAGCCGCTGCGACCTTGAACTTTGACATACACCGGCGGACCTTTGACCTTTGACCTAGGCCGGTAAAACGCGAACCCGTCTAACTCTTTTGACACTAAATCTGTGTATGAAGTATGAAGTAATTCCGTCCTCAAAATAAGTATCCAATTGTCTGTTAGTTTTCAAGTTTTTTAAACTTTGAAAATCATTTGCAGCTTTTAAACTTTAAAATATTCTATCAAGAGGAGTAGTTGCTTACTATGAGGAGGTTTCCTGTTTTGCTAGAAGGTTTTCGACTCTATTCAATGATTATTATCATATCGTATGTGGGAAAGGTTAATGCTTTTTTTCCAATTTAGATACGTTCAAACGTTATGAATCCATTCACTCAGGAATGGTTCCCAAAACATATAAGAGGCTCTCTAGCTAACTCAAACTTAGTGGGTGACCGTGTGAAATGCCTAGATTAACCCTTTCCCACATACAACTGTGCACAAATCTGCAACAGGCAGAAGACTTTTAAAACAGCTGGGCAAAACAATGAAAACGTTCTATAAATGAAATAATATTTATTGAAAAGAGTTAAAAACTTTGGCAAAACTTTTGCAATTTCTCCTTTTGTCACAATCTTTTCAAAAGTCGTCGGCAGCTGATGCTTCAAAATGCGTCTACAGGTGGGAAAGGGTTCGTTGCATTCATGTTAAATGTTAAATTTTCTTTATTTGGTATAAGCTATTTTTTAGCTTTACCAAAATCAGGAAGCTTCAAAGTTATTTCGGATTATTATTTTTTGCTCACATATAAAGTTTGTTTATGTAAATGAATGTAAATGATGAGATACATGTATTTGCATAAGTCAATTAAAATCTATCTATCTATCTATCATGTTACCTTATTCAGATGTATGATTGTGTAGGTTTCTTTAAGCGGCTTGTGATCAATTCAGGTCCAGATTTGACTGCGCGTATGTGTGTGTTGATCTGGATCTCGATTGATCCAAAAAGTCCTAAGGTTGGTTTACGTAGATCATTGCTCTTATGTTTATTGTCAGTGGCGTAGCTCCCTTTAGGCACTGTAGGCACGTGCCTACATATTTTTTCTCAAAATGCCCCAAAATGCAGCTGTGGCGATACACATCTGCGTAATGTATCAACCAGATCAGCCTGCGCTGTCCGCGCAGACTGATCCGGCCGACACATTCCGTCTTAAGGGGATAGATGTATAGAGTAGTGATTCCTGAAATAGAAAATCCACAGGAGGCGTAAAGTGTCTATCCGGGTAGGCCTGTGTGGCATGCTTAGGTTGATCCGGGTCGATAATTTACGCAGAGTCCACAATATTGATTTTCTCACGAGACGACCTACACATTGATTATTGTAAAGCTACGCCCCTGATTGTAATTCATTAATTTTATCTGGACGTCGCTTTTACCCCCTCATCTTTTTACGACCGCATCACCTCTCGATAAAAACTATCGAGGATATACTTTCATTTACAGACATTTTCCATAGTATTGACTGAGATGTTTTCAACGTCGTCAGCATCCGGTTTATTGTATGCTGGAACGTGTTAACCCCCACACCCTCTAACAAACAGCGTGTACTAGTTTTGTGTGTCAATAAAAGTAGATCTAAAAGAACATCTCATCACACTGATTAAGGTGATGACTATTTGGATCGTGACACCTATTTCGAAACGTTTATGGCAAGTCACGATACTGATCCCAAACGATACAGGTAAGTTGGCATGGAGGTACTTTGGAAATGCAGTTTTAACCCTTTCCCTCATACGGCAATTCTGCAGCAGACGACTTTGAACGTTTTTTGTCAAAAAATAGAAAATCCCCATAATTGAATGGATAACCTTACTGTGGATTTTCTGTTTCAGTAATCATTACTCTATACCTCTATCCCTCTATCCCCATGAGAAGGAATGTGTCGGTCCGGATTAGCCTGAGCGGACTGCACAGGCTGATCTGGATCGATACGTTACGCAAAGTCCATAATGAGGTTTTCTCGTGGAACGGCTCATATCTCGGCAAATACTACGAAAGTCTCGAACAATTAAAGCATCATTAATGCCTAGTGTTAAAGACAAAACATGGAGGCAAAATGAGAAGTTACTCCTGATCAAAACTCATCTGCTGTAGACGGGTCAAAACGTATCTTAGTGTGGAAAAAGGTTAACCATTTAAAATATCCTTTAATAAACCGTCGAAACTGTCATTTTGAGCCCGCCCGTGAACAAGAAGTTTCAGTTAGCATTTCTAAACAGTGCAAGTTCAGATCACCTCGTCCATATGCTAAGTCTTATCATGATCTTCACCATATGATAGATTATTCTTACAAGCTTGTGTTAGTAATAAGTGGACAGTGTATATATTGACCAGACTGTGCGGATTGACAGACTGATCTGGATTTATATTCTTCACAAAAGCCAACTTGTACCTTTTTCACAATCGACTGACTGGCTGGTGTCAGGATAAATGGACCAGCTGTACTGGTAACTTACCTTAGAAACCCCGTGACATAACTGAAAAACTGTTGAAAGCAGCATAAAACACCAAACAATCAATCAATCATATTTATACGATGCAGCGCCCAATATGACCTTTAATGTTGACGGGCCTTAAACAATTATTCATTCTTTTCATGGACGGGTTCAATTATATCCATCACGCCTAACCATGTACACACACGTGCAGTATTCTATCACGCGGAAATTATGAGTGACTACCTGACGCAGTTGACCTTTTTACACCTTTGCAACAGACCCTTTTCCACATACAAGACATTCAGCAGACGTTTTTGAAAACATTCAGTCGAAAGTATTTAAATTCTTTATAGATAAAACAATTATTGAATAAAGTTGAAAACATTTATGGTAAAAGGAGCTGTTTTCAAAACGTCGTCTGCTACAGATGCATCAGAAAGTGTCTGTATGTGGGAAAGGGTTAAACATATTGTAGGAAAACAAAGATTGCTCACAGCAAGCAATATCTTCTCTTCTGACCGCATTGTCATGACACTTTCAGTTTATCATATTGTGGTGTGTTGTCTGAGTTCGATCCTCGCTCGCATCGGTCATGGTGGGCGGGCTTTGGCCCTTTGGCAAGGCAAACAGTCACATTTCTGTGCCTAGTACTAGTTTTTTTACCCAGCCATAACAAGTCAGTGTTACGTCCCCCCCTCTATCCTTTTAAAATTATAATAATCAAAGCAGGTGTTTTTCTGAAATAACCCAAAGTGGATGAGTCCATACAGCATTTGTCTTAAAGATCTGTTCTCTGGTGTTTTTTTAATATCAATTATGTAGATAACGACTTTAATTGACAAACTAATCACTTTATCAGCAGATATCTACATGTACACGGAGGTATTTCTTAAATACGTCATCCAGTCTAAAAATAGAATCAACGTGGAGTATTCATAAATAATCATGTCTAATGTCACACCGTCATGACTCTGTTTAGTCACATTGCAAATTTCAAAATTGCAGGTGTGTCTTGTGGGTCGCCTACTTTGAATATTTATTGCCATCGGTCCATATTTAGGTATCAATATGAGTAGTGCCCTTATATGTATGTTTAACCCTTTCTCCCATATTGAAGCCTTTTTACACATCTGCAGCAGACAGCATGTAAAACGTTGATACAATACGGGGGAAGGCGTATACTGTATTGAGAAATTTCTCCCTTTGCAACAATGTTTAAGCTCTATTCAATAATCATGCTTTTAGAGATTTCCAACACGTTCGCCTAGACATTTTCGAAGTCTTCTGCTGCATATAATTATGTTGATCTGGAGTAGTATAAAGTTTATAATGGTTAAACCCTATCCATTTCGGTCGAGCTGGGGTACGAACTCACAGCCCTTGGTTTGACAGCCCACATCGATACTGACTGAGATACCGGAGCATCTTACCCTTAAAAAAAAAAAAAAAAAAAAAATATCAAAGCGAACCACATTAAGTATGTTCTATGGAAAAGTTTATTACCCATTTTGTCAGGGAAAAATAAGGCATCGAACACAAGTGGAAAGGAACAGCGTATCAGTACTTCTCATTCATAAACCCGTGCATGGGAAATGTACAACTGAGTGTTTATGAACACATTATGTTAAGATCAGTCTGTACATCTTCTCAATCTTCTCAGAATATACTGAAGTAGACAGACGCGTCTTACAAGCTTATGTAAGTAATTTCAATGTTGATTGGTATTAGACTGTGCAGATGCACATGCTGATCTGATTCTCAACTGTTTCCGAAGCCCAGGCTAAGCATGATCTAAACATGAAGGGCCAAGACTCATGAATTTTGCATGTACACTTTATCTGTGGTGGTATAATTGTTATTCAGCTAGGAACGTAATATAGTAATCATCATGGACTGAAATACTGCCTCAGGTATGTAGTGGTAGAGCGTCCGCCTCAGTGCGGACTGTCGATGGTTCAATTCCCGATCGGGTCGTACCAAAGACAAATGGTAATAATGACTTTCCTTCCATGGCGCTCTGGACAAAGGTTTACTCGCTTGTGTCAGGATAAAGGGACCAGTAATTCAGTACTACAAACCTATAATAGAAATGGCGTGATATAAATGAACAAATATTGAAAGTGGAAAGAAACACAATTTAAACTAACAAAGTTCAGGGGCTGCAATTTAATTTAACTCACAAATTACCTGGTTACTCGCATATAAGTTGAATTCATATGAGCCGTTCCGCGAAAAAACCAACATTGTGGACTCTGCGTAAAGTATCGATCCGGATCAGCCTAAGCAAGCCGCGCAGGCTAACCCGAAAAAACACTTTTCGCCTCCTGTGGATTTTCTGTTTCAGGAATCATTACTCTATACCTCTATCTCCCTAAGACGGAATGTGTCGGCTTAGAAGCACAGGCTGATCTGGTTCTATATAATTATTGCGCAGAGGTAATAATGTTGGTTTTCTTGTGGAACGGGTCATATAGAGATAATAATAAATCAGTCGGTATCACCAATCAGAATTGGTGTTCCTCAGGGGTATCTAAGACTATGTCGGAATTGGTGTTCCTCAGGGATATCTAAGAATATGTCGGAATTGGTGTTCCTCAGGGGTATCTAAGAATATGGCGGAATTGATGTTTCTCAGGGGTATCTAAGAATATGTCGGAATTGATGTTTCTCAGGGGTATCTAAGACTATGTCTTGCGAACAATGAAGACTGAGTGTTCTACTTATTCGGGTAGACATCCAGAGTTTTCACAAATAACCTCACCCAATAACTGACTCTGTTTTTTGTTACGCTTGTAACGTGAATGAATGTTACTCATTGTATATATTCGTGTCTATTCACAAACGTGTCTACACATGGGCAGGGTTACATAAGTACAGTTTTCTCTACATGTATTGATGTATCTGTGCTTTCTCAATTAACTTTACGAAATGAATGATGTTTATGTAAATGAGTTAAATATTCAATATTTGTAATTTGTTGTCATGCAATAAAGAAGTATGGCTTAATCAATATATTACAACCTATGACGTTATTGTTTGTACCAATCCACAAAAGGTCACACATTAACCTACAATATTTGTTATTCAAGTAGGTTGTTTTTTTTCCAAATACGTCACAACAAGTGACGTCTTGATAAATTAAGAAATACAAATTATATCTCTTACACGTGACATGTGTTAAAAACATCATTAGTAGGTTAACCTGCGTAACAGTGCTCGGTTGTCTTTGTCACAGTGTTAACCCTTTCCCCCATACAACCAATCTGCAGCAGACGACTTTGAAAACGTCTAAGCAAAATCCCAGAAAAATCCCTTTAAATGAAAGAAAATAATTGAATAGAGTGGAAAACATTGTGGCAAAAGGAGAAATTGCACGTTTTTGTGCAATTTCTTCTTTTGTCACTATGTTTTCAAAAAGCCGTCTGCTGCAAAGTGGTCAGAAAGCGTCTATATGTGGGAAAGGGTTAACCTTCGTTACGTTGCTCGGTTGTCTTTGCCATACTGCAGACGACTTGGAATTAGCGTAAACCTTGTTAAATGACTACCAATACCTAACCGAGTGCTAACTTCACACACACACACACACCCACACCCACACACACACACACACACACACACACACACACACACACACACACCTGTTAAATGAAAGTTTAGTAATTGGATAGAGATGAATGGAGACATTTCTCATCATGAGCAATTTCGCCTTTTGCCACTTTGTTTCCAAAAGTCGTCTGCTGCAGAGTCGCCAGAAAGCGTTGGTTTGTGGGGCAAAGTTAAATCTCTCCCACATAAAACATATGTAGTAGACGCATTTGATAACGGAAAGGCAAAATATGGAAACAAATTATAAATCAACGTATATCTATATAATAAAACTGAAAGCGTGGTGGCAAAAGGAGAAACTGCTTCATATAAGTAATTTCTCCCCTTTGCCAAAACTTTCTGCTGCTGCATATGGGTCGATCGCGTCTGCATAATGAAAAGGTTTAATACGTATTAAATCGATGTTATGGATTATTTTGATAAGTTTAGCTACAATACACTCACGTTATCACAGGATACATTTGCCCGTACGGACGGACGGATCATGGTCATGAGTTATAGATATATATCCATCCATGTACAACCTATTGAATCTTCCCCTACGGTTTCAACTTGATAACTGTTATACTAAAACAGGGGCGTAGGTTGGCACTAATCAATGTGAAGGCTGTCTCGTGAGAAAATCAACATTGTGGACACTGCGTAAAGTATCGTCCCGGATCAGCCTAAGCATGCCACACAGGCGTACCCGGATATACACTTTTTTCGCCTCCTGTGGATTTTCTGTTTCAGGAATCACTACTCTATCTATCCCCCCTTAGACGGAATGTGTCGGCCGGATCAGTCTGCGCGGACAGCGTAGGCTGATCTGGTCGATACATTACGCAGATGTGTATCGCCGCAGCTGCAGTTTGGGGCATTTTTAGAAAAAATGTGTAGGCACGTGCCTACAGTGCCTAAAGGGAGCTACGCCCCTGTAAAACAGTCTAGACTTAAGGCGCGTCATACTTAAGGCTGTTCTACCAGTCCTCAGGTGTGAGTGGTTGATTGGTTTGTGTATTACGCCGCTTTCCACACATTTTCAGTAATTTCACGTCTTTTCCTGTGCAAGTTACAAATACCTCTGGTCCATTTATCCGTATAGCAGCTACTCGGGCCTAATGCTAACCCTACAACCCTAAGCGCCAAGGAGGGCAGCAATTATTACCATTTCTTAAAGTATTTGGTATTACTCTGCCGGGGATCGAACCCGCGAGCTCGGACGCTCTACCACTACACTTCCGAGGCGGTTCCCCCAGGTGTGTTTTCAGATTGTGCTAAAACATCGAGCAATCTAGTCAAAAGCTGTCTATAAGTTTCAAAGTTTAGTTGGTGGTTTAACCCCGTTTTCAACACTATTTCAAATATATCACGTCGACAGTTTACTTATTCATGATCGTTGGGTAAACACAAAGGTAGTAAGCTAGCAGCGCCATGATTGAGGGTCGATCTCTGGGGAAACACAAAGGTAGTAGGCTAGCAGCGCCATGATTGAGGGTCGATCTCTGGGGAAACACAAAGGTAGTAGGCTAGCAGCGCCATGATTGAGGGTCGATCTCTGGGGAAACACAAAGGTAGTAGGCTAGCAGCGCCATGATTGAGGGTCGAAACTTTTCCATCTTTAACGCCAAGTCACGGTTAGGACAAATGTACCTGAAGTACTGGTAACATACCCTGAACACGCATATATGTGAGTAAATAAATATTGAAAGCGGAATAAAACACATAAAAACAAACTAAACAAAACTAGCTGCGTCATGCAAATTGGAACGTCATGCAAAATGCAACTCGAGACATTGCCACTATAGATACTCCAGACGAGGCTATGCAAAACAGATACTTCAGACTTTGCCACTATAGATAATCCGGACGAGACTTTGCCATTTTAGATACTCTATACTTTGTCACTATAGATACCCCAGACTTTGCCACTATAGATACTCTATACTTTGTCACTATAGATACCCCATACTTTGCCACTATATATACCCCATACTTTGCCACTATAGATACCCCAGACTTTGCCACTATAGATACTCTATACTTTGTCACTATAGATACCCCAGACTTTGCCACTATAGATACCCCAGACTTTGCCACTATAGATACCCCAGACTTTGCCACTATAGATACCCCAGACTCTGTCACTATATATACCCCAGACTTTGCCACTATAGATACCCCAGACTTTGCCACTATAGATACCCCAGACTTTGCCACTATAGATACCCCAGACTTTGCCACTATAGATACCCCAGACTTTCTCACTATAGATACCCCAGACTTTGTCACTATAGATACCCCAGACTTTGCCACTATAGATACCCCAGACTTTGCCACTATAGATACCCCAGACTTTGCCACTATAGATACCCCAGACTTTGCCACTATAGATACCCCAGACGTTGCCACTATAGATACCCCAGACGTTGCCACTATAGATACCCCAGACTTTGCCACTATAGATACTCGAAACTTTGCCACTATAGATACCCCAGACTCTGTCACTATAGATACCCCAGACTTTGCCAATATAGATACTCGAGACTTTTCAACTATAGATACTCAACATTTTTTCACTATAGATACCCCAGACTTTGTCACTATATTTATCCCAGACTTTGCCACTATAGATAACCCAGACTTTGCCACTATAGATACTCGAGACTTTGCCACTATATATACTCGAGACTTTTTCACCATATATATACTCGAGTCTTTTTCACTATAGATACTCGAGACTTTGCCACTATATATACTCGAGACTTTTTCACTATATATACTCGAGACTTTGCCACTATAGATGCTCGAGACTTTTCCACTAGATATACTCGAGTCTTTTTCACTATATATACTCAGACTCTGTCACAATAGATGCTCGAGAGACTTTGCCACAATATATATATACTCGAGACTTTTTCACTATATATACTCGAGACGTTTTCACTATAGATACTCGAGACTTTGCCACTATATATACTCGAGACTTTGCCGTTATAGATACTCGAGTCTTTTTCACTATATATACTCGAGACTTTGCCACTATATATACTCGAGACTTTTTCACTATATATACTCGAGACTTTGCCACTATAGATGCTCGAGACTTTTCCACTAGATATACTCGAGTCTTTTTCACTATATATACTCAGACTCTGTCACAATAGATGCTCGAGAGACTTTGCCACAATATATATATACTCGAGACTTTGCCACTATATATACTCGAGACGTTTTCACTATAGATACTCGAGACTTTGCCACTATATATACTCGAGACTTTGCCGTTATAGATACTCGAGACTTTTCTACTATATATACTCGAGACTCTGCCACTATATATACTCGAGACTTTTCTACTATAGATACTCGAGACTTTGCCACTATATATACTCGAGACTCTGCCATTATGAATACTCGAGATTTTGCCACTATATATACTCGAGACTTTGCCATTATAGATACTCGAGACTTTTCTACTATAGATACTCGAGACTCTGCCACTATATATACTCGAGAGACTTTTCTACTATAGATACTCGAGACTTTGCCATTATAGATACCCGAGACTTTTCTACTATAGATACTCGAGACCTTTTCACTATAGATACTCGAAACTCTGCCACTATAGATACTCGACACTTTTCCATAATAGATACACCAGACTTTGTCACTATATATACTTCAGACTTTGCCACTATAGATACTCGAGACTGTTCTACTATAGATACTCGAGACTTTGCCACTATATATACTCGAGACTTTTCTACTATAGATACTCGAGACTCTGCAACTATATATACTCGAGACTCTGCCACTATAAATACTCGAGACATTTTCACTGTAGATACTCGAGACTTTGTCACTATATATACTCGAGATTTTTCTATTATAGATACTCGAGACTTTTCTACTATAGATACTCGAGACTCTGTCACTATAGATACTCGATACTTTGCCACTATAGATACTCGAGACTTTGTCACTGTAGATACTCGAGACTTTGTCACTATAGATACTCGAGACCTTTTCACTGTAGATACTCGAGACTTTGTCACTATATATACTCGAGACTCTGTCACTATAGATACTCGAGACTTTGCCACTATAGATACTCGAGACTTTTTCACTGTAGATACTTGTCACTATAGATACTCGAGACTTTTCTACTATAGATACTCGAGACTTTGCCACTATAGATACTTCAGACTTTGCCACTATAGATACTTCAGACTTTTCCACTATAGATACTTCAGACTTTGCCACTATAGATACTTCAGACTTTGCCATTATAGATACTTCAGACAAGTGTATGCAAAGTCTAATGAGGATATTCCCTGTCCGCACATGTAGACACTAGTTAGCATTCGAAAGCGGATCAACGGTGCATAGCAACCAGAATACGTGCACAGGATTCATTTACTTTCAATCGTGCACGATTCAACTATTTACATGTTTTAACAATTCTATAGAGTCTGTTGCTTTGAGACAATAACGATTAACGCAATATTTGGAAGAAAGGTTTAAGTTTGGTTTTGATACATTAGTTCAAACATAAAATTGAAAAAAAAAGAAGAAAAGGGCCCTTTTTTCCTCTTAGCCGTTTCAGCTTTTCCCACCGCAATTTCATCAGTTTTCTACAGACGTCACATACGTTGTTTTGTATCAGCGTGTGTCTAAACCGACAAAATGTTTTTGAGTCACATGTTTACCCTTTCCAACTGTTAGCAAGCGCATCTGCAGCAGAAAGCTTTTAAAAAACAAGTGAGCAATTTATCCTTTTGTTACAACTCTATTCAATTTTATATCTTCTTTTATCGAGATTTTCCATAATTCTGCTTAGATGTTTTAAAAGTCGTCTGCTGCAGATTTGCTGTATGTGGGGGGGAAGGGTTTTTGTTTATTCATACAAATAAAGACGTCACTGGGTATGACGTAGTTCGGACCTTATTAGATTGTTATTCATTGTAAGAATGGAGCTGTGAATCTGACGGAGTGGTCGCTAAATTATCCCCTTCCCATAAATAGACCCCCTGTGACGCATCTGCAGCATGGAAACGTTGTGGCAAAAGCAGAATTTCTGTTTTTCCATCATTTGTTTGTTTGTTTGTTTGGAGTTTAACGCCGCTTTCAACAGCTTTGGTCATATCACGGCGGTCAGTGCACCTACCCATGTTTTCCTGGCTTTCCCACACCAGTACTTACACAACATTCTTTCGAAGCCATTTTCCATCATAAGTGTTTCAACTAAATAACACAATAAGCTTGCTTTTATTGAGCGAGTTTTTCAAAAACTGAGACGGTTTCAAAGTGGTCTGCTGCAGATTTATTGTATGCGGAAAAGGGTTTTACACATGTGTGTTTATGCATCACGCGTTGACATTGGACATCTTTAACCCTTTCCCTCATACAGCAATTCTGCAGCAGACGACTTTGAACGTATTTTGTCAAAACATAGTAAATCTCCATAATTGAATGGATAACCTATGACAAAAAGTGGAAAACATTGTGGCAAAAGGAGAAATTGCACGTTTTGTTCAATTTCTTCTTTTGTCACTATGTTTTCAAAAATCCGTCTGCTGCAAAGGCGTCATAAAGCGTCTATATGAGGGAAAGGGTTAATAATGAAGATTGAGATGTCATTTCTCAGTCTTCCTATTGTTTCACGGAAGAATATAATAGAATGTGTTGGGAAAATAGAGAAGAGAGAGAGAGCTGTTAAATGAAATCTAGTAGATTAGCCATTAAAAGACGTGACATTAATAATGTGTTTGTAAACAAAAACAAAGGGACGCTTGTCCTACAATCGGATATGTATATATGTATATATGATATTCTGTTTGATCTTTGCCCCGATCTCTCAGCAAATATCGGGGAAAGCTGTCAATCCTGTCTTTCCGACGTTTGACAAAAGTAAATGCGACAAGAGTCCTTCGACTTCCAGCAATCGGCTAACATCCTAAGTGGAAAAAGCAGCCAGTTGCTTGAATAAGAACGGCTGTATGAAGTACTGGTGTGAGAAAGTCACAAAACACAGGTGAACTGTACTCCGGGACGTGATGTTACTGAAAAATTGTTGAAAATGGCGTAAGACCGCAATCAACCAATTCATAGTTTGTAGTGCTACATTTGATTTACCACCTCATTTGTATATACCCTGTAAAAATAAAAGTAAAAATTGATGCACGTAATGTTATGGACATGTATACATTTCCGTTCGATCCGATCTGAAGTCTTGTTTACGTGTAATATTTACCTAGAGTGTTGACAACAGCCATACTTAGAAAAAAGGAAAAATTTAATAATATAATGTTTCAAACTTTGTTTCCAGGTTCATCAACTGCATTTTCACTGATTTCTTAAATCAGACGAATATCAGAGAACTAGTTAAGTGTTTTAAAGTCATTTTCATTTATCGCATGTCTGATGACAACGCCCTGCACGGCTCAGTAAATATACTGAAAACAATCTCAGTAAATACCGTCGAAGATCGATTATTTGAAAAAACATAATCCTATTATCGAGCACCAATACCGACGATTTAATAATTGAGTTCGTTCGGAAAAGCTACAAGTTGTCATTTCTGAACTGTTTATGTACATCTGCTCTGTCTTATCAGAAACTACACAAATTGGCAGAAGCATGTATATAAAGCTAACACAAATATGACCAGTCCTATTGGTTGAGATTTTATTATTATTAATATAATTATTATTATTATCATTATTTATTGTTATTATTGTTTTTATTATATTATTATTATTATTATTTATGATTATTATTATCTTTATTATTATTTTTATTATTATTATCATTATGTGTTGTTATTTTTATTTATTATTATTATTATTATTTATTATTATTATCATTAACTTGCAGTTCACCCATTTTCTAAAGTAGTTTCTTCATCAGTTTGCAAACTTCCGCATTTTATCTTCTTCTACTAACACGAAAGAGGAAATGAGAAACATGATTTAACCCTTTACCTGATGCAGATGTCTGTCGACAAATAGCCACGGTGGGAAAGGAAACAAATTATTCATAGCGAGCACTAATGGTAATATCATTTTAATGAGTAGCTTTGGCTAGCGAAGGTACATGTATCATTGCCTTGCAATATCAGTTTTAACCCTTTCCCTCATACAGACGCTTTCCGAGGCCTCTGCAGCAGACGGCTTTTTGAAAACATAGCGACAAAAGAAGAAATTGCTCAAAACGAGCAATTTCTCCTTTTGTCACAATGTTTTCTACTTTTAGTCATAGGTTATCCATTCAATTATAGAGATTTTCTATTTTTTGACAAAATATGTTCAAAGTCGTCTGCTGCAGAATGTCGTATGAGGGAAAGGGTTAAGCAAAACTTATGGAAGACAGTGGCGAAGTTGTAGAGCGTAGGCCTCTCGCATTAAATGTCCCCGGTTCAAATCCCGTTTTGAACGGGATGTACTTTACGGATGTGTCCACACAAACGAACGTCACGAGTACTGGTTTATGACTCTTGGAAGCATACATCTAGCGTGATTAATATAAGCTTAAAACCTGTGTCCAATCTGTGTAAAAAAAAAGAAAAGTCGGATAGTAATCGGTTGCTTTTGAAGGATGTCGTGTTAAGTGCTCGTACGCGAGAGTCGGGACATTAATTGTAATGTGAACTCGCAGCCGTGATATAACTGAAATACTGTTGAGAAATACGTTAAACGTCAATCAAATATTCAACCTTAGATGGTGTTGATTGTTGTTCATTCAAGGTGCAAAGCTGCGTGTATAAAACAAAATAGAAATCGAATAGGAGATATCAATTAAATGTCAAAGAAAATGCAAAACCAATCAGATTACCATTTATGTTAATCAGGGACGTGTCCTAACACACCGATTACTCGTGACTGGGCTAGGCGAGTACAGCTTATGACTAACCATCGCCGATCACTCGTGACTAGGCTAGGCGAGTACAGCTTATGACTAACCATCGCCGATCACTCGTGACTAGGCTAGGCGAGTACAGCTTATGACTAACCATCGCCGATCACTCGTGACTGGGCTAGGCGAGTACAGCTTATGACTAACCATCGCCGATCACTCGTGACTAGGCTAGGCGAGTACAGCTTATTACTAACCATCGCCGATCACTCGTGACTAGGCTAGGCGAGTACAGCTTATTACTAACCATCGCCGATCACTCGTGACTAGGCTAGGCGAGTACAGCTTATGACTAACCATCGCCGATCACACGTGACTGGGCTAGGCGAGTACAGCTTATGACTAACCATCACCGATCATTCGGTGTGTTAGGACGATCTGAATACACCTTGTTTGGGGTATATTTATTTGCCTACTGCAATAGTGGTCAGGGGATAGTTAGTTCTATCAATTATCTAAATAATGCGTTAGGCTGATCAATTATCTTTCGTACTTTATGTTCGCAGCGAACAACTGTTAGGATTAACAACCCTACGCCGTACACTCAATGCAATTCGGGAACAGTTAAAACTGCCCAGCATTAGTAATTTTTCTTTTTTTCGACATGTTTTTGTCACCAAAAACGTGTGTGAACATCTTTTGTCCCATTTACCACACATCTGCAGCATTAGACTTTGAAAAAGTTAATGCCAAAGTGTGGGAACTTTCTTTGAATAAAAGTATAATCATTATGAACAATTTCTCCTACTGTCACAAGATTTTTAAATGTCGTCTGCTGTCATAGGCGTCAGAAGAATTCTAAAGGCATGAAAGGGTTACAAATTCCTCCCAAGCAATTTACCGAAGCAGACAAATTGTGAAATGACATAACAGGTAAGTTGGTAACTTTTTCACACATACAACAAATCAGCACCAAACGACTTTGAAAATACTTATTGGCTAGAGCTGAAAGAATTGTGACAAGCGGAGAAATTACTCATTCCTGGCGTTCCGTGTTTAGTCATAATGTTTTTATAGCGATCTAATGGCGGGAGACACTCACAATCCCCATGCTCAAAATCCCCATGGGTTAAACTTGCCCTAGTAGTCAAAATCCCCATGGGTTAAAATTGCCCTAGTAGTCAAAATCCCGATGGCAAAACTGACAGGGTATTCAAAATCCCCATGATAAATTTCAGTGTTTATTTTTTAAAAACAAAGTTATATGACACAGCTCCCCCTAAATTAGATTTAGCACAATTAACCCTTTCCCTATTGCGACTTTTCTGCAGCAGACGACTTTGAACATATTTTGTCAAAACATAGACAATCTATATAATTGAATGGATAACCTATGACTAAAAGTGGAAAACATTGTGGCAAAAAGGAGAAATTGCTCGTTTTGAGCAATTTCTTCTTTTGCCACTATTTTTTCATAAAGCCGTCTGCTGCAGAGGATATTGACAATGGGGATTTCTGCTGCACCTTTTCATGATGCGTTTGCTGTTGGGAAGAGGGTAGTGATATGTCAATGTTGAAGACTGTACTAGGACCACGTTATCAAATTTACAATATCTATATAGGTAATATTGGACAAGTGAAAATAACGCCCGTATGTAGCTTATCCGTATATTAGAAACGATATCTTCGCTGTCTTCTGATGTTAATATATCATCAATAGTCGTCTGCTGCAGAGGCGTCAAAAACGTCTGTCTAATGTAAAGGGTTAACTTGTCACATGTTTTTTTTTATTTATTTGAATACTCCATCATATTCGCCCAACTCATCCATACCCAAATAAAAAAAAGTTTTTATCCGCCCAAACTCGTGAAAACTATGAGAAAATAAGTCATTAATGACATTTGAGACGACATAGATGATCCGTGTCGTTCGGAAAGAGATCGTTGTTTAGCCCGTTCCCACACACAAACGCTGGATGAAGCAACAGCAGCAGTCGATCTTTGAAAACATTGTGACAACAGAAGAAATTGCTCATGATAAGCAATTTGTCTTGTGACACTGTTTTCAACTGTATTCGATGATAAGATTTTCATTTATAGAAAGGTCCATATTTCGTTACTGAATGCTTCCAAAATCGTATGCTGCAGATTTGTACACAGGCTGCCGGGTTTTCTTTTGAGAAAAACAACAACAACAACACAATTCCTGGTTTAACTACTACAAATAGTCTTTTTATGGTCCATATGCTATACAAAATAACGACCGTGATGATATCGTATGAGAAAACTCGGTGAAACCCAAACAAAACCGTGTTACTATAAATAGACTCCCTATTGTATTATATATAATACTTATTATTATACTATATGGACGGTATAGAGGGGAGTGGCTTTTTATAGTAAAACGGGAGTAATTCCCCAAATTACCATTTCGATCATTTTTATGATAGCGTATGGACAATATAGAGAGACTTTTTGGGTATTTTAACGAAGTATTGTGTGTTTTTCCCTATTTTCTTCTGTAATGGAAATTCGGATGTCAGTGTTTTGTAGTACATGTACTTTAGAAAGGGTAAATCTTCGAAAAGTACTTATACATGTAATTTCAAGTCTCTACAACTATATACATTTGACAACATTGTGACAAAAGGAAACACAGCACTGAATAAATTGTCAGAAGTGGGATTCGGACCCACATCAGCTGAACCTGACTCCGACCTGAATGCAGCGCCTTAGAGTTCACAATACACCAAATAAATTCCTTCCATGTTTCCATGTAAATCAACCAATTTCAACGCTCAATTGTCACACCTTTTAAGCGTTTCTCGTGTAGAACACCATATATCATTGACAAGAGTTACCTCTAAGCTTTAAAATAATCCAAAGAAAATGGGGGTCATGTATTTTGCATGAAGTAATTCACCCGGCGAGTATGGGTCCCGTCATTTTTGACGAAATCGGGCTGGAACGGAACTGGATTTTCACATTCTCTACTTTCACTTTCAAACAAAGTCAAAATACTACAAATGATCAAATCAATCATTTCCAGTGCATCCTATACTCATTTACAATGCATCTAAACTCAATGTCAAATATTCAATGCATTCTGGTGATGGTAAACACTCATTTCTACGCAAACAATGTTTTTTTAGGGACTAGGTCAGCATGGCCACTGATGTATTTGGCGTTATTTGACCTACACCACTCGGCCCACCTTCTGAACCTCAAGAAAACCTTCACCGGACAATTCATGTTATTTTTCAGCAATGCGTTCATTACTATAGCTAACGTTATCTAACCTTCAAATCAACGTGATTATAGCTAATTATAATTTGATTTGTGGAACGGCTACCGTTAGACGTCGTTAAAGTTCACCGAACGCACTGTGGGCAAACATGTGTTCACAAACTCACAGCAGAGTGTTTGTTGTTAGTATTGTTAAACGTATATTTAGACAAAACGCTAGAATTGAAGCCCCCAATTGTTTTACTCAATTTCACATTTTGTCATAATACATGCATTTTCAACTCATCTTAAAATTGTAATTTCATTTATAGTTATTTTCCATGTTTTCATGTCTGCTGCAAATTTGCTTTATTGAAAAGAAGCTTTGACAGGAAACAGGAAGACACAAAGGATTTTGAGGAAATTAAATTACGATTTCCTAGTGGATATTTCCCTATTCATCCAGACTTGTGTTAATATGACATATCTACTTAACATGCATGTTTATAATTTCAAAGCGATACATATTACATAACAATATATCATTGTAACAGGAAGAAGTATCGTATAACAATACAGTTGATATAGAAAACAGTAAGAAATAGTTCAAAACGTACACTGTCTTTAAATAAATTATGGCTTCATGGATAGTGTGATATATAATAATCAAAACGCTTTTCCAAAACGAATCAGTTTACTAGACTGCTGAATCAATATTTGTATC